>JAJPUD010009471.1:56121-66288 GCA_023553655.1 Myrmecobius fasciatus
AAGAAAGAAAGAAAGAAAGAAAGAAAGAAAGAAAGAAATGAAGAAAGGAAGGAAGAAAGAAAGAAAGAAATGAAGAAAGGAAGGAAGAAAGGGAGGGAGAGGGGGAGAAAAAAGGAAGAAAGGAAGAGAGGAAAAGAGGGAGGGAGGAAGGAAGGAAAGAGGGAAGAAAGGAAAGAAGAGAGTGATGGAGGGAAGGAAGGAAGGGATGGAAGGGAAGAAAAGAAGGAGGCATGAAAAGAAGGAAGGGAGGAAGAAAGGGAGGAAGAAATAGAGGGAGGGAGTAAGGAAGAGAGGGAGGAAGGAGAGGGGACAGAGTGGGGAAGGAGGAATCATATATGATAGAATCTTGGAAATGCAAGTGATTTAAAAGATCACTGACTAGCCAAAACATAACTTTGCAGGAATTCCTTCTGCCAAAAACAAAACAAAACAAGCAAATACACAAAACCCACAAAAAACGCTGACAAGCCATCATCCAGCCTCCAACAGTCATCATTTCTCCAATGATGTGAACCACATGACCAACCAAGGCAATACATTCTAATTTGGGACAGCTTTGATCATCATTAAATGATTCCTTTATTTTTTGGGAGGACAAATCTTCTCAAAAATCCTGCCTAAAGGCATGAGTAAACTTGCACCTTTAACTTCATGGACTTAGAGGGTCAACAAGGTAGATAGAACCAGAGTATCTGATTCTTTTAAAACATAGCTTAAATCAAAAGATGAACCATTCCCATCTACCCCCCCTTTCACCTTCATGTTGTTGATCCTGAAATTCCAGCTAGGAAAGGAGAGTCTCCATCTATCCCAATATTTCACCTGGCAGTTTAAGCTTCTATAGCCCTTAATCCCATACCTTCATTCATCTTAATCTGACTATTAGGACATCCTCCTTTATTTCTCTCGAGGAAATATATACACAACATATATAATATGAGCATCATATATACAAACATGTATAGATGCACCTACACACATACTTATGAGTGTAAACTACATATATATGTATATGTACACATGTGTAAAAACATGGTGTATATATGCACATGATGAAGATAGAACACTGAGGTGACTGTGATGTCCCTCTGTATCTTAGCAACAATCTTCAATAAAGAAGGCATGTTGACTTCCAGGTAGTGGGAATGTAACAAAAATATACATATATATATATATACATATATATATATAGACATGCATACATTGTGAAAACATATGCTTATATATGTATGTATATATTTGCACACTATATACTGAGGAGCAAATTAAAGAAAAGTTGTGGCCAGGGATAAAACATTTTATACAAGGGGAAAAACACTAGAATTTTAAAATCCTAAATAAAAATACTTCAAACTTCAAAAAAAAAATGTCAAAACACTTTTTTTAAATCAAAGTTTTTAATTTTCAAAACATATGCACGGGTAATTTTTCAACATTGACCCTTGCAAAACCTTGTGTTCCAATTTTTTCCCCTTTACCCCCATCCCCTCCCCTAGATGGCAAGTGATCCAATATTTATTACATGTTAAAATATATATTAAATCCAATATATTTATATATATATATATATATTGATACAATTATCTTGCTGCACAAGAAAAGTGAGATCAAAAAGGAAAATGAGAAAGAAAACAAAATGCAAGCAAACAACAACAAAAAGAATGAAAATGCTATGTTGTGACCCCACTCAGTTCCCACAGTCCTTTCTCTGGGTGCAGATGGCTCTCTTCATCACAAGAACATTGAAACTGGCCTGAATCATCTCATTAAAACACACATCTTATAATTGCACTCAGCAAGAGAAATATATATATATATATATATATATATATATATATATACATATCTCTATATATTTTTTTTCTTAAAGTACTCAAGATCCTGGATCTAGTTTTGCAAAGGACATTAGAAATCATACAATTGCAAGCACTACTTTTTTAGATAGAATAACTGAAGCTTAGGAAGGCTGGAAAATCTCTAGAGTCAGGAAGTTCTCCCTGACTCAGTTTATCTATTACTTTCTTTACTGGGCCACCTAGCTTCCATCAAGCAGCACAGACCCAAGTTAAATATACTGCAAATTCCAACCTATTAACTCAACAACTATTCAATAAACATTTGTCTCTTGCAAGCAACAGGAAACATAATTAAAATATACTCACAAGATGAAGAAGAAAAATTGAATCTTAATTGCCATTCATTCTATCAATGAGCACTTATTAGGTACCTACTATGTTCCAGGCACTGTCTTAAGTACTGGAAATACACAGAAAGGGGAAAAATACAATTCTTATTCTCAAGACATTTAAAGTCTTTTGAGGGAGACAACATGGAAACTATGTACAGACAAGATGTATAGGATAACTTGATGTTAGTCTCAGAAGAAAGGTGCAGAAATTAAGGAGGACTGGGAAAGCATTCTTGCAGAAGGTAGGAATTGAGCTGAGACTTCAGGGAAGCCAGGGATACATAGAATGTTCCAAATGTAAAGAAAAATCAGTGGAAACATTCAGAACTGAGAGATGTAGTATCCTGCTCCAGGACAGCTAAGAGATCTGGATCTCTGGAATGAAAAGTATATGATAGGGAATAAGATATAAGAAGACTAGAAAATAAGGAAGTTTGATGTTATAAACAGATTTTTAAAATCCAGACAGAGGATTGTATATTTGATCTGGAAGTAACAGAGAATCACTGGTGTTTATTGGATAGTGAGGTGATATAGTCAGATTTGCATTTTAGGTAGATCCATTACACAGGTGAATGGAGGATTAGAGTAGAGCAAACCAACCTACAGTCTCCAGAGTGCTGGCACCAGAGTGGCAGGAAGGTCAGAGAAGAAAAGGGAGCATTTGCAAGAGATGTTAGGGAGGTGATTATTGTATAAGAGAAAGTGAGGAATCAAGGAAAAGTACTTAGGCTGTGAACTTAGATAACTGGGAGAATGGAGTTGCTTTTTCCATGAATCAGTGAGGAAGATAAGTTTTGGAAAGAATGAAAATTAGTTCAGCTGTGGGTATGTTGCATTTAAGATATCTGCAGGACAACCAATTCTTGGTGTTTAGAAGGAAGTTTAGACATGGGAGAGTGGATGTCAGAAAAGAGATTAGGACTAGACAAGTAGATCTGAGAGTCTTTGGCTTAAATATGATCATTAAAAACAGTAAAAGCTTTTGTGATTGCCAAATGAAATAGTATAGGAGAAGAAAAGATGGTCCACAGAATCCTGAGAAACATTCACAGTTAGCAGTCATGAAATAAATGAAGATCCAGCAAAAGAGATGGAAGACGGGTCATATAAGCGGGAAGACAACTGGAAAAGAGCAATGTCGGGATAGTTTCTTTAATACACCTACTTTAACTGAAACTTAAGATCACAAAATAAAATATCTACACTCTTTTGAATGTGTCTGATTAAGAAGAAGAAAAAATATATCCCATGTTTATAAACAATATAAAATTTGCAACAAATTAATAAGGGACACTTGTGCAAGAATGTTTGTGGCAGCCCTTTTTGTAGTGGCTAGAAACTGGAAGCTGAATGGATGCCCATCAATTGGAGAATGGCTGAACAAATTATGCTATATGAATGTAATGGAATATTACTGTTCTATAAGAAACGACCAGCAGGATGATTTCAGAGAGGCCTGGAGAGACTTGCATGAACTGATGCTGAGCGAAACAAGTAGAACCAGGAAATCATTATACATGGCAACAACAGGACTATATGATGATCAGTTCCGATGGACATGGCTCTCTTCAACAATGAAATGTTTCAAACCAGTTCCAATTGTTCAGTGAAGAAAGCCATATACACCCAGAGAGAGGGATATGAAATGTGGACCACAACATAATATTTTTATGCTCTCTATTGATGTTTGCTTACATTGGGTTTCCTTTCTCAGATTTTTTTTTCTTGTAGATATGATTTTTCTTGCACAGCAAGATAAGTGTGGAAATATGTATACATATATTCAACTTGTCCAGCATTTTAACATAATTAACATGTAGTAGACTTCCTGCCATCTAGGGGAGGGGAAGGGACTGGGGGGGGATTTGTAACAGAAAGCTTTGTAAGGGTCAATGTTGAAGAACTACCCATACATGTGTTTTGCAAATAAAAATCCTTAATAAAAAAAAACAAATTAATAAGGGAAAAAATGAAGTGGAAATGCATTGGTGATATCCAAAGCAAATGGTGGGAAATGATTTTCTTCACAACAATGCAAATTCTTTTTTTTTTTTTTAATTTTTTTTTTTAATTTTTATTTTATTTGAATAACATATGTGTGGGTAATTCTTCAACAATAACCCTTACATAGTTTTCCGTTACAAATTTTTCCCCCCAACTCCCCACCCCTCCCCCTAGATGGCAGGATATCCACTACATGTTAATTATGTTAAAATATTGGCAAATCGAATATATGTATACATATTTCCAAACTTATCATTGGTGTGCAAGAAAAATCTTATCTACACGAACGATATATCAGATAAAGGAAACACAATGTAAGCAAACATCAATCAAGGAGTATGAGAATGTTATGTTGTGGTCCACATTTCGCATCCCTCTCTCTGGGTGTATATGGCTCTCTTCAGTGAATAATTGGAGGTGGTTTGAAACATTTCATTGTTGAAGAGAGCCATGTCCATCAGAATTGATCGTCATATAGTACTGTTGTTGCTGTGTATAATGATCTCCTGGTTCTGCTCATTTCACTCAGCATCAGTTCATGCAAGTCTCTCCAGGCCTCTCTGAAATCATCTTGCTGGTCATTTCTTACAGAACAATAATATTCCATAACATTCATATACCATAATTTATTCAGCCATTCTCCAATTGAAGGGCATCTATTCAATTTCCAGTTTCTAGCCACTACAAAAAGGGCTGCCACAAACATTCTTGCACATGTGGGGCCTTTTCCTTCCTTTATGATTTCTTTGGGATATAAGCCCAATAGAAATGCTGCTGGGTCAAAGGGTATGCACAGTTTGATAACTTTTTGAGCATAGCTCCAAATTGTTCTCCAGAATGGCTGTATCCGTTCACAGCTCCACCAACAATGCATCAGTGTCCCAGCCTTCCCACAACCCCTCCAACATTCATCATTAACTTTTCCTGTCATTTTAGCCAATCTGACAGGTGTGAAGTGGTATCTCAGGGTTGTCTTGATTTGCATTTCTCTGATCAATAGTGATTTGGAGCACCTTTTCACATGACTATAAATAGTTTTAATTTCATCCTCTGAAAATTGTCTGTTCATATCCTTTGACCATTTATTGAAACAATGCAAATTCTTACTTGAAAACAATAGCTACCATTTTAATCAAAGGAGAAATATTGGTCCAAAAATGAATACAAAAGAAACACTTCCACTTTCAGTACTTCCATTTGACATTGTATTGGAAGGAATAATAAGAGTAACAAGAAAATGGAAGATAATAAGTAAATTTTACATTGGAAATAATGAGGTCAAAATATTGTTGGGTTTTGGGAAGGATTGTTTTTGAGTTCGAGATTTTTTTTTTTTTTTTTGCAAATAACATGATAGTTTTCCCGGGAAATAAAACCATCTTAATGGCAACAATAAAATAATACAAACAACAAATATTTCCATCAGATTCTAGGATCCAAGATAAAGACAAAAAAATTCATATTCTTGAACAATATTAATGAGGAAAAAACATTTTACAATAAAAAGTCCGTAAGCCTTCATGAATTAACTTACCTAGAAGGTAAAAAATACACAAAAAATACAACAGTAAGACATTACTGAAAAAAGCAAAGGGAGATCAAAAAAATAAGTGACATTCCCAATGTTCATGGACAGTTCAGGTCAACATGGTAAGAATGACAAAAATCCCCAAGTTAATTCATACTATTTAATGTAATTCCTGTCTAAGTACCTGTAATGTTTTATTTTTTGAAACTGGGGGAAAAATAACAAAGTTTATATGGAAAAAAAAACTTGGAAAAATTTTGAAGGAACTGTTTTGAGGAAAAAACTGTTAAGAAACATCATGGCATAATGGAAAGGGCTCTGAATTTGTAGTCAGAGAAATGAGGTTTGGATCCTGACCCTGATACCTGTGTGACCTAGACTGGTCATTCAATTTCTCTGAACTTTATCATTATATGATATGAACATCATCGTTAAAATGCATGATTCCAAAAGTCCCATCCCTCTCTAATCTTGTGATCCTGTGATCCAAACTGATGGAAGTAGAATTGTACTTCCAGACTATAAAACACATCACAAAGAGATTATTCAATTTCATCTGATGCTAGGAAAGAATAAAGGAAAATGGAAAAGAATACCTAGTCTAGACTTCAAACAAAGTATGTATAAAATATAGGTGTTTGATAAGCCTGTAGGAAATGCAAACTGGAGAATAACATTATTTTATAAACATAGTTTGGAAATTTTGTTAGCAATATGACAAAAATAACCTTACACTCATACAACATTAAATTCCAGGTGACATAGACAAACATGAAAAGAATTATGAAGTGGGTGAAAATAGAATTTTTTTCTAAACTGTAATAAGACACTTCAAGGGATATTTTATTAGTAAGCAAAGCAAACAACTGCCAATAAAAGATAAGATTAAAATTTTAAAACTTCTTTACAATGAAAACGACCTAATGAAGATTAAAAAGTCTGAGGAAAATTGCATATGACAAATATATGAGACAAATGTCTAAATTTCTGTTTAAATTTTTTTATGTGCTATGATATCTAAAAATTGTAAGCTAGCAAAAATTTGGATAAAATCATATTTTGAGTAATCGGTCAGAGGATATGAACAAATAATTTATGAAAATAAATGAAAAAAAAATTGAATAAAGACTTGCAAATATGTTCAAGTTCTCTAAGAAACAAATAAATGCAAATAAAAATGCTTTATGACACCACAATACAGCCATCTGTACAACAAAAATAGTTTGAAATGATCAAATACATGGTTTGCAAAGCTATAGGGAAATGGGTAGAACCATACTTTGGTATAAAAGCTACAAATTATAGATATGGCATTTGTTTCAATATTTCTATTATTGTAGAAATATCTTTTGCAAAGCTATGTGCTTATTCTAATAGTATATGTGAGTGTTCTTTTATATATAATTTGCAAACATGAAATATGATGAGAAACTGAAATAACTAAATGTCTAACAATTTAGAAAATGTATAAACATTCAGTTGTTTAATCATTTCAATCATATCCCACTCTTCATGACCCCATTTGGGGTTTTCTTGGTAGCTTTGAATCTCATCTGTAAAAGCTTTGCCAAGAAAAGCTACTGGAGTGTTTTGTCATTTCCTTCTTTATCTCATTTTACAGATGAAGAAACTAAAGCAATCATGGTTGAATGACTTGCCCAGGATCACATAGCTTGTTTGAGGCTAGATTTGAACTTAGATCTTCCTCACTCCAGGCTCAGCATTTTATCCACTGTGCCACCTAGTACACACACACACACACACACACACACACACACACACACATATAATCTATAAACATGTATAATTTGAAAAACTGACATAACTAAGATAACTTACAATTTAGAGAATGATTAAATAAATCATAGTATATCTTCAATATGGGGGTTACCATAATAATAGGGGGGATAAATGTGAAAACATAAAAGAATTTTAGGGAATTTATAGAAAATTATATAAAGCAGAGTTAAATAAGCAAAGTACTAACAGTCTATGACTCTATAAAAAGAAAAAAGGAAAAATGTATCCAGCAATATGATTTTTATGAAATATTTTGCATAATTTCACATGTACTTTCTTTCCCCACTCTTTTTTATAATAATAGCTTTTTATTTTTCAAAATATATGCAAAGCTAGTTTTCAGCATTCACCCTTGCAAAACCTTGT
This sequence comes from Myrmecobius fasciatus, assembly GCA_023553655.1. NCBI lineage: Eukaryota > Metazoa > Chordata > Mammalia > Dasyuromorphia > Myrmecobiidae > Myrmecobius > Myrmecobius fasciatus. The sequence continues at coordinate 64,011 of JAJPUD010009471.1, forward strand.
GTTCCACATTTTTCTGCCTCTCTTCTAACCTCCAGCCTCCCCTAGACAGCAAATAACCCAATATAGATTAAACATGTATAATTCTTCTAAACCTTTTCCCACATTCATTATGCTGAACAAAAAAAATCAGATCAAAAAGGGAAAAAATGAGAAAGAGGAAATAATCAAGAAACAACAACAATTAAAAGGCAAAAATACTAGTTGTGATCCACATTCAGTACTCACAGTCTTATTTTTGGATGGAGATGGTGCTCTCCATCACAAGTTTATTGGGATTGGCCTGAATCACCTCATTATTGAAAAAGAGTCAAGTCCATCAGAATTGATCACCATATAATCTTCTTGGTGCTGTATACAATGTTCTCTTGGTTCCACTCACGTTGCTTAGCATCAGTTCATGTAAGTTTCTTTAGGTCTTTCTGTAATCAGCCTGCTATTTATAGAACAATAATAGTCTATTACATTCAAATGTAATAATTTATTCAGCCATTCTCCAACTGATAGACATCCACTCAGTTTCCAATTCCTTGCCATTACAAAAAGGGCTGCTACAAACATTTTTGCCATGTGGATCCTTTTCCCTCCTTTAAGATCTCTTTGGGAGATAGACCAAGTAGAGATAGTGCTGTATGCACAGTTTGATAGCTCTTTGGGCATAGCTCCAAATTGCTCTCCAGAATGGCTAGATCACTTCACAACTCCACCAACAATACATTAGTGTCCCAGTTTTCCCACATCCCCTCCAGCATCCATCATGTTCTTTTCTTGTCATCTTGTCATCTTAGCCAATCTGAGAAGTATGAAGTGGTATCTCAGAGTGGTCTTAATTTGCATTTCTCTATTATGTAGCAGTTTAGAACATTTTTTCATATAATTAGAAATTACTTTAATTTCTTAATCTGAAATTGTCTGTTCATATCTTTTGACCCTTTATGAACTGGAGAATGGCTTGGATTCTTATAAATTTGAGTCAATTCTCTATATATTTTAGAAATTTTCATTATCAAAAACTTGGATGTATGCATGTGTCTTCTTAAAGTAGTATGGGGGTAGGCAGGAAGGGAGAGAATGTAAGATTCAAACTTAAAAAAAACCAAATTGTTTTATATGTAACTGGAAAATATTAAATATTAAAATAAAAAAGTTTAAAATCTTATTTTTGAGGGTTAAAGTTAAGTTCATAAGCAAATTAAAATGAAATACATGGAAATTCAGGTAATAGAATCTTCTTAAGAATGGCATGGCAGAATTGTGTAAGTTGGTTTTTTCTGAAGTCCAAAGGCAAATAACATCATTTCATCAGCTACTTGGCCACACTACCCTGTAGCCTGTAGAGTTGACAAACATAAGTGAACAGATCATGATAATAAAGAAAAGACTGTTGGAAGTCTGTTGCAAGTGATAACATTGAGAAAATGTATGGGGAAGTTAGGGAAAGAGTGGGTTAGGCCTGGAATCAAAGAAGCCCCAAGTTGAAATCCTATGACAGATACCTACTAGCTGTGTGACCTTGGGCAAGTCAGCTAAACTCTGTTAGTTTTAGTTTCCTCATCTCTTAAATGGGAATAATAATACCTCCTACTTCCCAGGGTTGATGTTAAAATCAAATAGGATAATGTTTATAAAGTATTTAGCACAGTGCCTGAACCATAGTGAGTGTTATAAAAATGTTAGTTTTTCTCATCCTCGCTTTTGTTTGGTTATTGTTGTTTTCATTATATGAAAAAAACATGGAAGAATAATGATTTTTATCAATGGAAGGAATACTCACATGAGTGAAATTACAGATCTATCTAAATCTCCTTATCTCTGACTTCCATCTATTGCTCTCTAAATTGACTCTCCAGGGTCAAATCCCAAAAATCAAGTTCCATATTAGAGTGCTTCTGATATTTGCAGACAGCTGACATGACCATATTAAGGGTTTTCTTCTCTAGATTAAACTTTCCAATTTCATTCAAATGATCATTATATGACAAAGTCTCTCCTTTTTGGGTCTGCTTTTTAAAATCATGCCATTCAGAGCTGAATGAATATTTTAACTAATCAGGACTAATTTGGACTATCAGGAATGAGCACAACTTCTTTGTTCTAAACATCAAGTATTTACAGCCTAAGGTTACAAAATGGGGAAAAAAAGAAAAGAAAGAAATGATGAAAGAAAGAAATGAAGAAAGAAGAAAAGAAAGAAAGAAAAAGAAAGAAACAGAAAGAAAGAAAGAAAGAAAGAAAGAAAGAAAGAAAGAAAGAAAGAAAGAAAGAAAGAAAGAAAGAAAGA
>JAJPUD010009472.1:0-24640 GCA_023553655.1 Myrmecobius fasciatus
AACAAAAATCATATGATTATCTCAATAGATACAGAAAAAGCATTTGATAAAACCCAACACCCATTCCTATTAAAAACACTAAAGAGTATAGGAATAAATGGGCTTTTCCTTAAAATGATTAGTAGCATCTACTGAAAACCATCAGCAAGCATCATATGTAATGGAGACAAACTAGAACCATTCCCAGTAAGATCAGAAACAAGGCTGTCTGTTGTCACTATTACTATTTAATATTGTATTAGAAATATTAGCTTTGGCAATAAGAGAATAAAAGGAATTAGAGTTGGTAATGAGGAAACCAAATTATCACTCTTTTCAGATGACATGATGGTATACTTAGAGAACCCTAGAGACTCAAATAAAAAACTCCTAGAAACAATTCACAACTTTAGCAAAGTTGCAGGATACAAAATAAATCCACATAAATCATCAGCATTTTTATATATTACTAACAAAGTTCAGCAGCAAGTGATACTAAAAGAAATTCCACTCAAAATAATGGATGGTAGTATAAAATATTTGGGAATCAATCTGCCAAGGAAAAGTCAGGAACTATAAGAACTAAACTACAAAACACTTTCCAACAAATAAGATCAGACCTAGTCAATTGGAAAAACATAAAATGCTCATGGGTAGGCCGAACGAATATAATAAAAATGACAATACTACCCAAACTAATTTACTTATTTAGTGCCATACCAATCAAATTCCCAAGAAATTATTTTACAGTTCTAGAAAAAACAGGAGCAAAGTTCATTTGGAAGAACAAAAGGTCAAGAATTTCAAGGGAATTAGTGAAAAAAAAGGCCAATGAATGTGGCTTTGCTGTACCAGATCTAAAACTAGATTATAAAGCAGCGGTCATCAAAACCATTTGGTACTGGCTGAGAAATAGAGTAGTCGATCAGTGGCATAGGATAGGATCACAGGACAAACTCGGCAATAATTATAGCAATTTAGTGTTTGATAAATCCAAAGACCCCAGCTATTGGGATAAGTACTCACTATTTGACAAAAATTGCTGGGAAAAATGGACACTAGTGTGGAAGAAATTAGGGCTTGACCCACACCTAACAACAGAAGCCAAGATAAGATCTAAATGGGTTCATGATTCAGACACAAAGAGTGATATTATACGCAAATTAGAGGAACACAGTATAGTTTACCTTTCAGACCTGTGGAGATGGATGGAATAAATATATGTCCAAAGAAAAACTGGAACTCTTAATTGAATACCAGATGGATAATTTTGACTATATTAAGTTAAAAGGTTTTTGTATAAACAAAACTAATGCAGACAAGATTAGGAGGGAAGCAATAAATTTGGAAATCATCTTTACATGTAAGGGTTCTGATAAAGGCCTCATTTCTTTTTTCTTTTCTTTTTTTTCTTTATCTTTTTTGCCTTTTACTGAGGCAATTGAGGTTAAACGACTTGCCCTGGCTCACACAGCTAGGGAATGTTAAGTGTCTGACACCAAATTTTAACTCAGGTCCTCCTGACTTCAGGGCTGGTGCTCTATCTACTGTACCACCTAGATGCCCCAAAGGTCTCATTTCTAAAACATATAGAGAATTGTCTCATATTTATAAGAATTCAAGCCACTCTCCAATTGATAAATGGTCAAAGGATTTGAATAGACAATTTTCAGATGATGAAATTAAAACTATTTCTAGTCATATGAAAAGGTGCTCCAAATCACTATTGATCAGAGAAATGCAAATTAAGACAACTCTGAGGCACCACTACACAGCTGTCAGATTGGTAAAATGGCAGGAAAAGATAAGTGGACAAATATTGAAGAGGATGTGGGAAAAGTGGAACACTGATACATTGTTGGTGGAACTGTGAACAGATCCAACCATTCTGGAGAGCAATTTGGAACTATGCTCAAGAAATTATCAAACTGTGTATACCCTTTGACCCAGCCGTGTTTCTACTGGGCCTATATCCCAAAGAGATCTTAGAGGAGGGAAAGGGACCCACATGTGCAAGAATGTTTGTGGCAGCCCTTTTTGTAGTGGCTAGAAACTGGAAACTGAAGGGATGCCCATCAATTGGAGAATGGCTGAATAAATTATGGTATATGAATGTAATGGAATATTATTATTCTATAAGAAATGACCAGCAGGATGATTTCAGAGACTTGCATGAACTGATGCTGAGCGAAATGAGCAGAATCAGGAGAGCATTATACACGGTAACAACAAGACCATATGATGATCAACTCTGATGGACATGGCTCTCTTCAACAATGAAATGTTTCAAACCAGTTCCAGTTGTTCAGTGAAGAAATCCATACACACCCAGAGAGAGGTATATGAAATGTGGATCACAACATAACATTTGCATGCTCTCTATTGATGTTTGCTTGCATTGTGTTTCCTTTCTCAGATTTTTTTTCTTGTAGACATGATTTTTCTTGCACAATAAGATAAGTGTGGAAATATGCATACATATATTTGATTTGTCAAGTATTTTAATATAATTAACATGTAGTAGACTTCCTGCCATCTAGGGGAGTGGTGGGGACTGGGGGGGGATTTGTAACGGAAACTTTGTAATGGTCAATGTTGAAGTATTACCCATACATGTGTTTTGCAAATAAAAAGCTTTACTAAAGAAAAAAAAAAGAAATCTATATTACTGAACAGGGAAGTTAGAATAGAAAGCTGCAAGAGAATTGAGGATGGGAGGGAATGATAAAGTAGAGGGCAGGTAAATAAAGACAATGATCCCAAGCAAAACAGACTTTAGAGGAAGGACAGGATAAAAATAGAGAGAAGGATAAGCACATAAAAATAAGATCAAGGGAAATACATGTGTATTAATCATAACTGTTAATGTGAATGGAATGAATTTACCCATAAAACAAGAGTGGAAAGCAGAATCAATAAAGAAATCAGAATCCATCAATGTCTTGTTTCAAAGAAACACACTTGAAACAGACATGCACAGAGTTAAATGAATAGGTTGGAGCAGAATCTATTTTGTTTTAGCTGAAACAAAAAAAAAGTGGATGTAGCAATTATGATCTCAGGCAATCAAAAGAAAACATAGAACTAATTAAAAGAGACAAGTGGATAAAATATATCTTGCTAAAAATCACCATAGACAATGAAGTAATCTCAGTACAAAATCTGAAACCACCAAATAACACAGCATTCAAATTTTTAAAGGAAAAGTTAAATAAATTAAACAAAGAAATAGACATTTCAACTGAGTACTAGTGAAGGACCTAAACTTTCCCTGCTCAGAACTAGATAAATCTAATGATAAAATAAACAAGGAAGAAGTCAAAATATGAATGGAATCTTAGAAAAATTAGATATGAGAGCTCTGGAAAAAATTTAATGGAAATAAAAAGAAGTATTTTTTTCCCTCAATTCTACAAGGAACCTTCACAAAAATTGATCAGGTGTGCTCATGTATAAAAATTACACAAGCCAAGACAGAAAAGCATAAATATTAAATGCATACTTTTCATATCTTTATTCACTAAAAATTATATCACATGGAGCAAGGAAGTGTAGATTAAAAATTAACTGGAAACTAAATAATATAAAAAATGAGTGAGTCAAAAAGCATATCATAGAAATAATAATTTCATTAGAGAGAGATTAATAAAATGAATGTAAAAAATACCATTGAACAAATAAATAAAAATAGGAACTGGTGAGAAGTCTGCTATTGGTCAGAGCCAAATCTAGGCCAGGAACCTGAAAAACTCAGACCATGTGGACTGTGAGAAAACTTTTACTTAGATCATATTGGAAGTACTGAAAGCTTGGAGATACATAGACTAAATGGTCTCTCAGACCCTAAAATAAAATAGCACTTAATATCCTAAGAAAGCAGCATCAGGACCAGCCCAAACTTTCCCTCCAGCAATAGACAAACCTTGACCCTAAGATAAGCTGAAGTCAGGCAGTAAGCTGGAAGGAAAAATTAAAAAAAATAATCACACCATAAAAAGCTATTATGGGGATATGAATGTTCAAGAAATAAAGCCACAAGAAAAGAATGACTTTGAAACAGTTACAGAAAGCCTCAAAGTAAAACAGAGCTTGGTCATAAGTCCAACCATAGTTTCGGGAAGCAATAAAGTGAGAGTTAAAAAGAGACATATATTTTTGTAAATGAAATATAATCTTCTATTGGAACAAAATGGAAAATAAGTGAGAGATGTCTAAAGAAGGAATTGGAAAGGGAATTAATAGCTCAGCACAAAAGGTATAAAACATTATACAAGATACAAATTTCCTGAAAATTACCATGGAGTTAACATAAATAAATAACTTCATGAGATGACAAAGACATTAAAACAAAATTTAAAAAAAAAAATTTAAAGGAAAGGGATCTGTTATAACCAAATCAACTGACCCAGAAAACAATGTAGGAAAAATTTATGAAATACATAAATTGTCCAAATATCATATTTCAAGAAATCTTAAAAGAAATCTTTGCACTTCTCTTAAAACCAAAAAGGAAAGAGATAACAGAAGAAATTACAGGTCATCTTCAGAAAGACCCTCCCAAAGTGAATACTTGAAGGAACATTATGATCAAAATTCATAGCTTCAAGGTAAAAAAGAAGGAAAAAAATACTGTTACATAATTAGGCCAAATAATAATAATCTAAATGATCTGGATCTAACATGATTTAGCAGCCACAGCTTTAAAAGATAAAAGAATTTTAAATATGACATTCCAGAAACAAAGGATACAGGATTGCTATGAAGAATAATTTACCAAGCAAAACTGAATTCAATATTATAGGCAAAAACTTCCTTTTTGAGAACTTCGAAGAATTTCAGGTAAAAAAGATCAGAGCTATAGAGAAACTTTGCATTTCAAACACAGTAGTTAAGAGAAACATAAAGAGTTAAGTATGAAAGAATAAATGTAAGGCACTAAACAAAAATAAATTCTAATATAAAATAAAATCTAATAAAATGATACATTTTCCCAATGAATACACATCAAAAAGGTCTGGAATTCATTTCCTTATGCTTTGTGATCTTAAAAAAAGACTAAGTTAAAAAGAATAAAGAGTGACTATTAACTATTCTGGAGGACTAATAATGATTAATAATTGTCTCCCTAATAAAGAGACAAAAGATTCAGAGTACAGAATGAGAAATTTTGGACATGGATAATATGGAAATCTGTTTTACTTGACTATACATATTTATAACAAGGATTTCTTTTTTCTTTGATTCAAGTTTTCCACAGTATTGGTAACTTTATTTTTATGCTTATCTTGCTTTACAAGCTCTTAATGGGTCACAGCTATAAAAATGTCTAATGTTATTAATTGATTACTAACTTTTCTTTATACTGCATTAAGACTCTTACCTTCTATTGAATGTGTTGGGCTGGAGAAGTCTAATTGGAAGGTTTCTTGTCTTTAATCAGAATAAATACACACATGTATGTAAATGTATATATACACATACATGTACATACACATGTACACATACATATGTGTATGGATATAGATACAGATATATTCTCAATTTGAAGGTTATATTGATGTATTTGTTTTTTGCCCTTATTATTCTCTATAAGACCTCAGACTGAGTTCAAAACTTGATCAAGATTCTGAACCTGTAACCTTAACTGTTGTTATTTATTGACTTATCTGTAGTGATGAATAAAGAAATTTATTACAAAACAGTTTCACTGCTATTAATTAGCAACAAAATTTAGACATACAATAAGTAATGGCAATTTGGAATTGGGAAAGAAGAAGCAGCATAGTCTGCCTTATTGACTCATCTATTCTTTTGACATCTGGACCAGCAAGTCAGAAATAAAATAAATGCTAACAAAGATTTTTAAAAAATAATTAACATATTTTCAGTATTGAAGTTTCTTCTATTTTTTTTCCTTCCTAATTTATTGTGTTAGATCTTACTTGACATTGAATCCTAAAAGCTTAGAAGGGACTTCATTAACCTTCTCATCTAGCCTATACTTGAACAAGTCATCAAACATTTATTACAGCTTACTGTATACAAAGCACCATCTTAGTCACTGAAAATACAAAAAAAAAGCCCTTGCTTTCAAAAATAGCCTAATGAAGGAGGCAATATACAGACAATTATGCATAACGAAGATATATAAACACTAATTCAAGATAATCAATAAAAGGAATCCTGTCTGTATTGTGCCCAGTAAAATGTAATCCAGTCTTTTCATGAAGACCTCAGGAAAGAGAGCACCCATGACTCCCTTACATACCCATTTCCTTTGGAAATCTCTACTTGTCAAGGAGTATTTTCTAATATCAAACTTCAATTTACCTTTAAAATTCTACACATTTCTCCTAGTTGCTTTGGGCATAGTAAAATTGCCCTCTCAAGCAAAATTGATAACAATAGCTCAGCTAGCTGCTATGTGAGTTTGTGGTTGGGGGGATAGGGATGAGGTGGGAGGGTGAAACATAGTGAGAAGGTTTTATTCTTATTTTATGTAATTACCAATAATCTATCACTAATTCCAAATTCATCATAGTCTTTGATTAATGAAGATATTGAGCATTCAGTATTTCTTAGGAAATATTCTATTCTTAAATTTCCCAGTAGTCTGGAGACAATATGAGGATAAGGACCAACTCATTTGATACCACTAGTGAAGTGCTTTGAAAACAATGGATCCATAATATTTTTGTTTTACTGAATTTCAATGTGCAAACCATTCCCTAGGAGAAAAATGCAACAAAATACACCCTGGGTTAGGGATGGAAGTTGGTAACAGCAGGAGATTGCAGGGAGGAGGTTTATTTAATAAGCAACTTTCCCATCCAAGGCTTCCCAGGATCTTCAAAATTAGTTTAGACTGTATCACCTAAAGAATTTCCTACCTAGAGTTGATTCCCTAATGAATCAAATATAGAAGTCTACATTCCTGCAGCATAAAACAGTTTCTGATTACAAAGGAAAGTTCTGCTTATATATTTAAAATACAATTTAAAGAATGAAAACTGTAAATCTCATCATTTAAAACAAACTTGTCCTGGAATGATTTCACTTTGGTTTGAAGCTGAGTATTCCTGAGCTTTGTCTTTAATGGTAAGTACTGAGAAATGTTTTCTTCAATCTAAGAGTAATGATATGTTGTTTTTTTCTTACCTCACACAATTGCTGTCATTTTTTCTCCATTAATATTTTGAAGAAATGTCTTCAAGGTTTTTAGTGTTAACTTGAAATGATTTTTTTTAAATTATAGGCTATATTATTAAAAAGAAAAAAAATCATATTTCTCCCAAATGTCTCAGACTGATTCTAATATTACCTGTGACACAAAGTTCATAAGAAAAGATTACCTAATCCTTAGAAGATGCCTTATACTCTATTCTAATTTAAAACTTATTAGAATAAACTTCTCTATTTTCTTATTTATAGTGTGTGCTGTGGTCAGACACTGCTTTCATTTCCAGGCTCTTTCTCTGTTTCTCTTTCTCTATTTTGTCTCTGTTTCTCTCTCCAGGAGTGATTTACATAAGCAATGGCAAAGTTAATTGGAACACATATCTGCTTAAAATTGCTCTCCTTATTTTGTAGTTCCTTCCTGTAATAAAAGACTATTGCTATAATCAAGGGCCTATAATATATATTTATGAGAAGGATTAAGAGGGAAATTACTTAGAAGAAATTTAAAAATAGCAACGGGGGGGGGGGCAACTAGTTGGTAGAATGGTTAGAGCACCAGCCCTGAAGTCAGGAGTTCAAATTTGGCTTCAGATATTAACAATTCCTAACTATGTGGCCCTGGGCAAGTCATTTAATCCCAATTCCCTCAACAAAAAGAAAAAAAAAGTAGCAACAAGTATTTGAGCATCTTTGGTCTAATGAGATTTCTGCTGCTGAGGACCAGGAATACTTTTAAATAAGTATTTTGATAGCATTAATTAAAAAATATTTTGATAGATATATTGATAATAATATAATTGATTTTTTACAATAAGATGCTCAATTTCATTCATTCAAAAACATTATTCTAAGATGATTAGACTTAACCAAAAAATCAAATTGGTACATCACGCAAAATAGATTAAGAACACATGGGAAAGAGATGAATGATTATAAATTAGTAAATGATAAAGAGTGAATGTGGGGAATTGGAGAGGAAGGGAATAATATTGTATAAATACTTAGAGAAATTAGTAAAATATAGCTATTGTAGAAAGGGTAAGAAGAGCTGGTAGTAAATAGCCAAGTATTCTTTTAATTTAAACATTCAGGGAACACAAGACACATATGCCTCTATACTATACTACACTATACTATATATATATATAGTACATATATAGTATATATATAGTACATACTATAGTTCATGTTTTAAAGCAATTGGAAAAGAGTATATGGGGGAGACTACAAAAAAAAGCATTTTTCTTGCTTTTTTCTCCTATGATTGCAGGAAAAATGAGAGCAATGAAGAGAAATATGAAAATAAAATTGCACATAGCTACCTAATTCAGTTGTTAATTACCTACTAATTTACCCCAATTGATAATGCTTTCTATAGGAAACATGGTCAGCTAGATTAGGGTTTTGCCTATCATTTAAGAAACAAAGAAAATACCAAAAACTCTAAACTGTATCTTGATCACATTAATGTTCTAAGTTTAAAAAGTATTCCATCTAACTTTCTTACAGACATTTTCCAAATTGGTCTAAAATAATATAAACTTCAGTAATTCAATTTTTTAATCAACAAAATTTTTAATATCCCCTACCAGCAAGAATCCCATCAAATTATTGTGGGTGAATAAACCATAGAATTAGAATGAAAAGTTCCAGTGATATTCATTAGAGAATCTCACTTCACCACTATGTATGTAATGGTAGACTGTTGAATGTTGATTGGTGCAGGCTAATAAAATGCAGTAAAAATATAATCAGTTTTTTTAACATAGATTTGTAGCTTCTATGTATATTTTTGCCTCCAGCAAAAATATATATAGATATATATATATAAACATTCATAAGAATATTTATACATAAGAGATATTTCTCCCACATACTTTCATCTCATCCAGCAAAACAAAAGGAGTGGGGATTGACATTAATTTGTAATAAGTATCAAAAATGGTTAAATGGCTACAAGTGATGAAAATTGTATATTCAAGGAATTCTGACTGCATTTTCTCTGTCACTATTATCACATGTGACACAGAGCAATCCTGAAGTGTCCTCTATTTCCATTAGACTTGGTTTCATTCAATAAAAATTTAATATAAATTTAACTGTGTCCTTCTGGAACTGAAGTTCATGATCCTGAGATTAATACTTCCAGTTTTGCCATTTGTAGTTGTATGTAGTTTTTGGGTAGTATGACTTCAAAGCTCAAATTAATATGAACACAAATCTAGACAATTTTAATAATTTCCTCTACATCTTTAAGTATGTTCCATTTCTGCAATTTCCCTAAATGGAAGCAATCTTACCTTCCTCCCTCTTTGAAACATAATCACATTTAAAGTGCTTTTTCCATCCCAACTGGAAATCACCAGACATTTTTCTGCCCTGGGACAAATTTCACAAAGTTTAGGGGACATTCACAAAATTTGGGGCAAATATTTGGAAAACCACTTTCAATTCTACTTTAAGATAGATTCCATTGTAGGCTATAGAGACCCAAGACCTAAAACATATTTGCCCAATTCAATGTGGGGTGGAGAGAGAAGGAACTTTACCTAAGGTGCCACAGCCATTGGGAAGAATGATAGCCTTCTGGGAGACTCAGTGGATAGTGTACCAGGCCTGTAAGACCTGAGTTCCAATTTGGCCTCAGACACATATTAGCTGTGACCCCAGGTAAGTCACTTAACCCTGTCTGTTTCAATTTCTTCATTTGTAAAACAAAATTAAAATCCCAATATTGTTATCTCTTCAGATATTTTTTCTTTCAGTGTAACTGGGGAACTGGCAAGAAAGTTTGCACAACTGTTTTGGTGGGTGCAAAAGGAACTAGCAGGATTTCTCCATCCAGGAAAATGGTATGTAGTTTGGACTATCATTCAGTCATTTATATCTGACTCTCTGTGATCCCATTTGGGTTTTTCTTGGCAAAGATAAGGAGTGCTTTGCTATTTCCTTCTCTAGCTTCTTTTACAAATGAGGAAACTGAGGCAAAGAGGATTAAGTAATTTGCCAAAAGTCATACACCAGTAAGTGTCAAGCCAAATATGAACTCAGGAACATGAGTCTTCTTTCATTCCAGGACTGGTGCTTTTATATAGTGTACCACCTAGCTAAATTACAATAAAAGCCATTCCTTCCTGGACATTTAGATTGCATCTATAGCATACCTGACTGCATTTCTAGTTTCTTGTATACCTATATGCCTCCCTCAAAGGAAAATTCATTAACAGATATTCTATATCTTGCATCTTATCATAAGTCTTGAGGATTATTTAAAAGCTGACCCAGGCTGAGCATGGTTCTAAATGACCCACCCTGTTCAACCCCACTAAAAAAATCCCTTTGTCTTTTTTATTGTAGAGCACTAAAATATTAAATAATACATTGTACAGCAAAACTCAGTTTTGGGAGGATATATCCAAGAGTCACACAAGCTGAAGAAAACATGGGTGGTTTATGATTTGCATCATTGGAGGGAATTTCTTAGACTGATGAGATCATGAAATTATACAGCAATGGAAAGAGCACTGACTCATTTTTTCTCATTTTTCAAACTAAGAGGATGATGTCCATTCTAAACTCTCAGTCATTGATCCATCTAACCAATCAAATATTTTCATTAGCTGATGACAAAATCTAAAAGAACCTTAGGAAAAAAAATTGTACTCCAAAATTAATATTATTTCATTAATTTTTATAATAATCACCATATTTGCAAAATGTAGAAGGCTATATAGCTTCCATGATTTTCTGCTGTAGTCCACATGACATAATCTTGCTGAATTTGGGGTGTTACTGGAATTCTTGCTGTGAAAACCAAAAGACAAATTCCATTTTCATTTTAGTCTTTAAAAATTATTATTTGATTAATCAGCATACACAGTCATTTTTATGAAACCAAATTTATATTCTTATTTACTCAAACCCCCAAAATTATCAATAATAAGTTGGCAGAGTACATAAGGCTGTACTCTGTGCATGATATCTATGTTATTGTTCCTACTACAAAGACAATGGTGATAACTGTTACCACATTAAGTTATGGTCCATATAATAATAACAATGATAATTAATAGGTTTCTGCCAATTGATTAGGGATTTTAAAACAGAGAAAGAACCTTAAACTCATTTTATCCAAATACAACAACTATCAATACAAAATGATATAGTGGAAAAAAATTGATGATACATGATTATGATCATCTCACCACTGTCCATCTCCATTTTAGTTCTGATTCTCAGAGAGGGATAAGCATAGGTGATGGTCCTAGGCAGTCTTGTTCAGAACTTTGCTGACTTATTCTGATGGCATCAAAAATATTAAGGGTAGTAGTATTGCATGCAAGAGTAGAAAGGAAGTAAGAGTCTTTTTATAAATATCATTCCGGGGAGAGAATATCACAGGTACCTCTAAATTTTAAATAGATATAGATATAGATAGACAGAATAGAAATTTTTTGGTGTCAGAGGTTTCACATTTTGGATTTATCAGTACTTCCATTCCTATCTGCAGTGTTCTTTCACTTTATTTTTCTTGAGATTTTGTTTTTGGGGTAGATATATGTTTTCTTTCACAACATGACTTTTATGGAAATGTTTTGCATAACTCACATATGCCTTTTCAATGAAGGGAGGTGGGTGGGGAGGGAGGAAGGAAAAAATCAGCAACGCAAAGTTTTAGAAACAAATGCAAAAAATTGTTTTACATGTAACTGAGAAAAACAAAATATTAAATTAAAAAAAGTTTTCCTTTACCTAGAGGCAAAAGCTTCGATCTAATCAGTCTATAAGGAAAATTAGTTGCAGATACAAAGTATGGACTTAAAAAGAAGAGTATAAAATAAATACAAAAATAAAATGGAGAAAGCTTATCAATTATAATTTTCTTTTTTCTTTTTTTGACATTTAATTAAAACTTTTTATTTGCAAAACATATATATGGATAATTCTTCAACATTGACCCTTACAAAGCTTTCTGTGACAAATTTTTCCCCCCTCGTCCCCACCCATCCCCTAGATGGCAGGAAATCCACTACATGTTAATTATGTTAAAATACTTGACAAGTCGAATATATGTATACATATTTCCACACTTATTGTTGTGCAAGAAAAATCATATCCACAAGAAAAAAAATCAGAGAAAGGAAACACAATGCAAGCAAACATCAATAGAGAGCATGAAAATGTTATGTTGTGGTCCACATTTCACATCCCTCTCTCTGGGTGTATATGGCTTTCTTCACTGAACAATTGGAACTGGTTTGAAACATTCCATTGTTGAAGAGAGCCATGTCCATCAGAATTGATCGTCATATAGTATTGTTGTTGCTGTGTATAATGATCTCCTGGTTCTGCTCATTTCGCTCAGTATCAGTCCGTGTAAGTCTCTCCAGGCCTCTCTAAAATCATCCTGCTGGTCATTTCTTACAGAACAATAATATTTCATAACATTCATATACCATAGTTTATTCAGCCATTCTCCAATTGATGGGCATCCATTCAGTTTCCAGTTTCTAGACACTATAAAAAGGGCTGCCACAAACATTCTTGCACATGTGGGGCCCTTTCCTTCCTTTAAGATCTCTTTGGGATATAAGACCAATAGAAACACTGCTGGGTCAAAAGAAACACAAAGGTCAAAGGTCAAACACAGTTTGATAGCTTTTTGAGCATAGTTCCAAATTGCTCTCCAGAATGGCTGGATCCATTCACAGTTCCACTAACAATGTATCAGTGTTCCAGTTTTCCCACATCCCCTCCAACATTAGTCATTATCTTTTCCTATCATCTTAGCCAATCTGACAGTGTGTAGTGGTACCTCAGAGTTGTCTTAATTTGCATTTCTTTGATCAATAGTGATTTGGAACACCTTTTCATATGACTAGAAATGGATCAATTATAATTTTCAATTAAATAGATTAAACAATCCAATAAAGTAAAAGAGATAAAAAATTAAAGCAACAATATGACAAATATTGTATGTACAGAAAAAAATAATGACACAATGAAATGAAAGACTGAGGCAAAAAAATCATCTAGTTAAAGAAATGTCCTAATGTTAGGAGTCCAGGAGATTCATGAAATACAATGTCAATTAGAGAACACTGATATTAGGAAGATGGATGATTTTTATTCTTCATTCAATGAATAAGGAGAATGCTTTGCATTTATTATCTTTAGAAAAAAATAAGAAAGCATCTGTTCCAAAATCAATGATAATTTTATGTTCATATAAGTTGACACCCCCAATACACATAAAGCCATAACTATATATATGCATGTACATGTATATAAATACAAAAATATAGCTATATTTTACTCTTATGTATTGTTTAATATCTTGCCTATCCAAAAAGCCTTGCCTGCTAAAAAAAAAAAGCACTCCCTACACAGAATTTTTCGGTTTATTGTATCAAGTAGAAAATTAAAAACAGGTATTCCCTCCCTCATCCCTCTCATGACAGCAGAAGTACCTTTGGTCTGAAATATTGTTGCTGAGGATTTGCTTGAAATGTTGGTTTGGTAGATTAGAGTCATTTTCAACATGTATATTCTTGAAAGGAAAAGATTGGGAACAATGTAGTTCATGTTTTTAGAATCAGAAGAGTTGATTTTTAAAATTTCCTTTTTTGAATCCTGGGTTCAGACAAACAACAACAGCAACATGTCACCTCCTTTCAAATGATTTTACTCAATTTAATTCGGAAAAATACTAGGTATATTATAAAACAAATGTATCAAAAGTATAACAACATAAATGACATTACATTAGGAAGTAAAACTTAGCCAAGGAAAAACTATTATAGGTATACAAAACAATTAGACAATAAAGACAATATTGAAGTTTTAAGGTCCAATTTTCAGGAGCTTTCAGGATAGAAGTGCCAACTCTTAAGAGAACCTAGTATGTGATTTTTTTTCTCCTTTTTATAAAATTTTAGAAGAAGAAATCCTTTCTTCAGGATTCTATGTGAGTAGGTTGTAAGAGAAGCAACAGTAAAAAGACTAGAGCCAAAATGAAAACTGAAAGAAATCATATCATTAACTTGGAAGCATTTATAATTGTAAACTAGGTAAAAGAAGTAGAAATTGAGAAGTAATAGAGAGAAATCTGAATAAGAATAATCTCAAATTCTAGTTACTGGGTCAGATTCTTTTTATTCAGTGGTGTTTGACTCTTTGTGACACCATTTGGAATTTCCTTGGCAAAAATAAGTTGCTAGTTGGATGCTCTGAAGAAGAAGCTGCTAGTTGTCTTCCAAAAATGATGTCATAGAGTCACAGAAGTTAACACATCAGAGAAAGAAAAAAAAATTATAGTTGGTGATTTCTTTCTCAGGGATTAGCATCATATATTAAGAGGGTAAAAAGAAATTCAGATACTGGAGTGGGGAAACATTATGAAAAATATTTGGGTGAAGGCCAATAAAAGGAGAAAAAAGATATGCTTATGTCCCTGGAGTGCTACATGTCATAGGGACAAAAAAAGGAGATAAATGAGGAGTTTGTAATACATTATAATTCTGGCATAGAGGAATGAAATATTACTGAAAAAAGATTTCAATTATCTACATAGACATCTTTCTCTGCCAAAAGTAGATTGGCTACTACCTCTTAGACTTATTTTAGTATGATTTTATCCTTCAAATAGTAGATAGTCAAACAAAAGGATATTCTATATTATATCTGATTTTTATAAACAGGGAAACACTTTGTTGACATGAACTTCCCTATGGGGAAGTGACCTTTTTCCCTAGAATTTATGATATTAAAAAAGAGAAAAATTGCAGCATACACTGACATGTGCCCTAGATTTGGGAAAATCGGATTTCAAAGGGTTCAGAAGAAAGATGTCATCTTAGCAGGTCAGAGTAGAATACAATTATTTCAATTTCCTATTCTGGATCCATGTATCTCTTAATATATCTTAAGATCACTTTTCTTTTTCTTAATACTTTAAATCTAGTGTTCTCCAAATTGTACCACACTATCTCTTTTATATTTATTGTTGTAAAATTTCATCTTCTTAAATTCAGCCAGATATTCCATACTATAATTAAATAAAAATGTATGAGTAAGCCAGAGATATTCATAATCTGGTTGCTTTTGGCTTTTCTAATCTTCTTACACATTATGAACAATACAATTCAATTACTTTCTATTCCTCATATAGGAAACTCTGTCTCTTATTTCCAAGTCACCTCAATGTTTTATTACTTCCTTAGGAAACTCCACTCTCTGACCTCTTAGGTTACCACTGAATGCAAATCCCACTTGGCCACATTCCCTTTCTTCCCTCTTCCTAGCAGTGCTGTTTCGCATCCTCTATCGGCTACTCTCTATTTACAATCTAATTCTCTGGTATGAATGTGAGATTCTTGAGAGGAGGGAACTTTTTCCTTTCTTTAAATCCTCATTTAAAAAAAAGTATGTGTCACTTAGCAAATTCTTAAGAATGCTTGTTGGTTAACTAACTAAAATATTTGGAGAAAATTTTCTGTTAAAGAAATTTTTATTATTTTTCCTAGATGTGACCTGAATTATAGAGTATAAGGAAAATCTAGTAAATAAAGTTATCTTTTATAATGAACTTAGAATACATGTGGTTTTTAAGTTAACTTTTTAAAATTTTGATAGCCTTTTTATGTCATTTATATTTCTCAAAGCATTTCTTTCCTCAGCATCTCCTATTGTTTTTTAAATTATGAATATAGGTAGCAAAATATTATTCTGAGAATAAGTTCATAGGGTTCATCAGACAAGCTGAATTTACCCCCTTGGGCAGGCGCAGACTTGAGATTCTGTTGGTTTTAGATCTTCTGTTATAGAAGAGATTGCTCTGATTTAAGACCTTAAGGGGGCCTGCCTGGATGGAGTTTCAGACCTTTTGACCTCTTGTGGATGTATCTACTAGAAGCTGGCATTTTTGCCTGTTTTCACCCTAATGAGCTCATAATGGATATCAAAGTTCAAAATGCCTTCAGACCTCCTGCAATTCCTGACATGTTGGACATCTCATCTCTTCCACTTATTTTGCAGTTACACATCATTTGATAGTTTTTTTCTAATGAAATAGACTTTGACCTGAGTTTGAGCCAATTTTGCATCTATTAGAAACCAAGCAGGTTCCAGGCTTCCTAGATTGTCTCATGACATCTCAAGCACTTCAGACCCACAGACTCTTTGTGAAATCATCTACTAAGAATTTGTCACATTTGCCACCATGAAAGGTCTCTGAAAAGTCAGGACAAAATCATTCTGGATTCAGTATCTATTTGAGAAGAATTTCTAGTGTCAAGTCCAGATTACCTATGGAATTCCAGCCATGCTCCTATATAGGTTTTTAATGAATCAATGATTTTTACTGGGCTTTCCCTTTGGTTTTATAGAATCATTGCTTCATTGTGCATTTATTTTAGGCATCATTTTAGTGATGTTTCTCAGAGGACTGGGATTTGATGGAACTCTTACTATCTTTGCTAGTTTTTTTTCTTTATCTTTAAGATTTGTCCATGCTGAGAGAACATTAATATATTCAGCTAATACTGTGTTGCTTTCAATTATCAATCAACCATATTATTAACAATATTTGTATCTGTGCTTTTATCCTGTAGTAACAGTCTTTTCATAATTCAATTAATGCTTTCTTTGTAAATTATATACTATGATATTTGGTCTACATGTATTAGAACCGATATTGGTTCATTGTTTCTGATTCCTTTAATATAATTTCCTTTTAATAATCACTATTGAGAGTAATTTCTATTTTTGCTTTGTCTGATTGTATAAGTACTGTAGCTGCTTCTTTATGTGTCTGATGCATAGTAATTTTTGTTCCAGAATCTCATTTTGATTTTGCATGTGCATTTGCATTTTAGATGAATTTCTTGTATATAACAGAATGCTGTTTTATTCATTCCATTTCTCTCTTTTGCTTTATTGCAGTAATTAATCTATTCACATTTAAAGTTATGATCATTATACATGTAGATTTCTTTTTAAAAAGTATTTCTAAAAATCCCATTCCTCTTTTAGGAAGTTATAATTTTGCCCCTGTAATTAGTTTGATTTAGCCTATGTTAATCCTCCAATTCCTATTTGCCTACCCTTTCCCTTAATCTTAAATTTAAACTTCTTTCCTTTTACTTATTTATATGTTTTCTTCCACTTTTGTACCTTTTATTGCCCCATTTACTTATTCCCCCCCTTCCTTTTCTTTTCCAACTTCATTTCTATTAATTTCTATTAATTGTCTTTTATTCTATGTCTTTCCTTTCCGTGTATTCTTAATTTTATTTTCTGGTTCATGCACAAATAGTATCCTAATTTGTTCTCTCTTTATCTTTGTGTGTCTTGTGGAGTTAAATCTCATATACTGCACTAGTTTTAGGCTGTTACTTCTGGTCAATATTTGTAACTGCCTATATAGAGATAGTGCTCCATCTTCCCTGTTTCTACTGTGTATCACTCATTATTATCAGTTCATGAGGTAAGCAGAATCAAACAAAAACACACCCCAATAATCCCATCTATCAAACTGTACACTTTGCCCTTACTTCCTATCCTCATAGTGAGCAATCTGCTTTCCAAAAACTGCCATCTAATCGCTGGCTCTCTTTCCCTCTTCACCATTCTAGGTGCTAGATGCCACTAGGAACTCAAATATTTCCTTCTTCTGGGCCATGATTATTTTTCTGGAAGTATAAGACTCTAACTGTCCTTATTATACACTCATCACAATTTCCCATTTCTGATTTCAGACACACATACTTTTTTCCCAATGGCAAGTTTTGTTAATTTTTTTTCCCACAGGACCCAATCAACTCAACTACTGGGGTGACAACTTTTCTCCTACTCCTCTGGAAGCAATACATTTCCTTTGTTTCCTCTTCTATTTTCTTGCAGATTTTCTTCTTGCAGAGAAACTATGGGAATCACCATTCTTTCATTTTCATTCCTAGGTTTGGCAGAGGGTATGTTATTCTTTCCATCACCATCTTTGTTTTCTACCTCTCCTCTTCCTACTTTTCTAGAATTCTACATAATAACTCTGTCCCTTCCCTCCACAACCCCCCAAAAATGTCTGCTGTAAGGGATTCAGAGGACTTAATACATGGTGATTCAGTACAGATCTTTCACTTTTACTTTTGATTTGATTTGATTTTTTTTTTTTACTTTTGATTTTTAAGCTTCATTTAATTATTTAACCTTTTGTATGTTTGGGTTTTTTTTTTACTTCTGATTGATTAGTCTTTTTTTTTTTTGCTTTTGATCTATTTGTCAGCCTTTTTTCTTTATACAATAACCACTAAACATGAGATAATTGATCTGATTACTATTTTTTTGCTTGATATGTTTGCCTTTTTATGTTTGTATTTTTCAGGATATCTGCAAATCAGATATGATGCTCATTTCTTTCTTTTGGGAAGGGTGATTGGCACGGGAGATTAGGAATGTTTCAAATGTCCATTTTTTTTTAAATCCATTTCTTTTCATTGAGCTCAGCTTTCCAGGTACTTGGAACTTCTTTTCTATTTGGAATATATTGTTCTATTTCCTCCATAATTTATTTGCCTATGAAATAATCTTATGCTATTCTGATTTTTATTCCTTCATATAGTGAAGGCTAGTCACAAAATTTATTGTCATATAAAATTTTAAATTTTAGATATATTGGCTATATATAGAAGTTCAAGGTGGTCTTTTGCATTTTTACATCATTGTTTTCAAATTTTAAAAAAATGTTTTTCATGTTCTTGCATAAGACTTATGATTCTTACTATCTTATATATCCTACTTCAGAAATAGTTATTTTGTCCTGTATAATTATCAACAATTCTTTGAATGTTGTCTTTGCTTCTCTGCAAATGTTCTCTCTAGTCAATATTTTTGTTTTCCAATTTCAATATTGGTGTCTTCCAATTTTGTTTATCTCTTGTTTTGCTAGAGAGCAATCTAATCAATTATCAATCTAAATTTTTCTTGCTGTGTAATTAAAAATTCTTCATTGAAGTTCTAATTCTTAGCTAAATTTATTTCCTATTTCTTTCTTTATGAATTTCATTTCTTTTTTAAAACATTCTAGATTGTTATTCCATTATAGCATATTATTCTGTAGTGTTTGAGGAGCAAGTAGAATTCTATCTTTCATTAAGAAATTCTGTTTTTCCTCTTTTCCTACTTTGTGGGTCAGATCAAGGATTTGTTAAGCACTTGTTATTCTTTTTGAAATTTTATTCATTGTTCCTTTGGGTCTTAGGATCCTTTCTAGTCTTTAGTCTGTGCATCAGGCTTTTACTGATTTTTTTCCTTGATTGTTTTTTATGTTTCTTCCCTTTTGAATATTCTTCCATCACTTACTTTCTGACCTCTTCCCCTTTTCTAGGCTATAGGCTATAAAGCTTCCTTAGATTTCTCAACTTGGGTTATGAAAGGTTTACTGACTTGAGTCTTGACCTTGGATGATAATATTTGAGTAACATCTAAGTGGAGAGTTTTGGCCTTATCTGGATCTTAATATTCTTTTGTTCAGGTTGAACACAACTGTTCATGCTGTTACTATTATGGAGTTCTCACTCTATTCTCTTTTCCTTCATGTTCCTGAGCTAAATGACTGCCTGCCATTTATTATAGGAAGAGAAAAACAGGACTGTTTGGGTAGAGTTGTTATACTGCAGAATATCATTAATAATAATTCTTCTACCTCAGATGATTTCTTTCTTTTCTTTTTTAGAAATGGAAAAAACAAAATTAAAGTAAAACTTGGACACCTACTTACCAAAGCTCAATCCAACAATTTTTCACACTCCCAGTTTTGGGAAGTTGCCATGAGATGTTTGCAGTTGTTACTTGCAAAGAGAACAATAGGAGGCACTGGGCTTGAGAATGTAGTTGCTGAAACTTTCAGGCTGCCACTGAAACTACACCAACTGATGAAAAGCTCAGTACCTAGAAAAAAAAAACAAATATTTAATGTTGAGTTTCATATCAACATAAATGTATATTAATATTTCTTTACAAAATATTCAAATTGTTAGAATTATTCTTGTATACTTTAGATTTTTTAAATCAAGGTTGAAGGCTGATGTTGGACAATACTCCAGGGGTTTTATTTAAACACTTTCATTTCCACAATTGGATGAGAACTATATGCTCCAGTACCCTTTACAGTCTCCCTCCCAGGCATTAAGTGCCAGGCCAAGATGTCTCAAAGAAAGGTAGAAGAAATTTATCACCACTTCAAAATGATTATAATCCTTTCCCTGGGAAATATCTTGACTAAAACAAAAGGCAATAGTGAGGAATATTGTTACACATTTGGAGAAGCTGTCCTTTCCCAATTCTCCAGTTACTTTTTCTGGCTATAGCACATCACACTTTCCTTGTATAAAAAAAGAAAAGCTTCTCTGCCTTCACATCAGCTTTACAATTTTACCTAGCTGCCACTCTTGCTAAGGGAAAAAAAAAAAAAACTGGATTCCTTCATTTATCTAACAATTGCTAATAAAACACTAATTATGTGCAAGACAGCATATTAAGCAGTGGGGAGATATAAAGAAAAAAAAATTAAAAACAGAAATACCATTTGTAATCAGATTTCAAGAAAGTAGTAGTAACTGATCTGGATCTTGCCCTACCATTTTCTTTAAGGTAGAAACTACTTCAAAGTCTGAGAGAAGGCTGAGAAAAGTGAACTATTCTTGTAGATTTTCCCAGACGCTAAACATGTGCGACCATACATCCCACTATATAATACAATATATAATTTTGTTGAAGAGATTCTATTTAAAAGTTGAGTTTTGTAAACTATTTTTTAATTTTACAATTTAAGGAATAGGTTGCTGAGCACATTTTTGAAAAACATGTTTTAATATATGTAAATATATTATATACATATAATATATGTACACACATACATATACATATATATATATATATTTCAAGATAAACAATTCATCTGTGTCTATTTAACAAAACATATGATTAATGATATCCTGGGGTGCTGAGAATACTTTCCTTTAGTTTTGCTCCCAGTAGAGCAACATTCTGGTTAAAAATAATCATTTTCTTAGAAGATAGTTTTAAAACTCAAACCTTACTCTTAAATATTAGAAAAGGTAACAAACTTTCCAATCTCCTAATATGCATTTTCTTATGGTATGGGGTACAATCAATTATAATTTCTTCCATCAATTCTGACATATTTAGAAAAAAAATCAAGTCTTTAGCAGTTTGATAGAAAAAAATTCTTTGAAGTATAATATTTGCATGATGGTAACCACCACACCCAGATCCTTATAACCTGTAATTTGAAATAGTTTCAACCAAAAATGTGTTTTAATGTTTCATTTTAAACAGAGAAGAGAAATCAATAAAGGAAATCTAATTTAGGGAATTCTCTATAAGGTCACAAAAGATGTAGATAATAAGTCCTTTTCCTAAAAGAAGAGTGTTTTGTTAATCATTATAGATAAAAACATAAAAAATCGAACACTTTATCACAGAAAACACCTGGACTAGATAGGATTCTATTCTTTAAAAAAAAAGTAAAAGCACTATTCTCTAAAGTTAAAATGAAATTACTTTAGAAGAGGTCTTTAAAAATATAAATCTTGGGGAAAATTAAATTGTACTGCCTCAGAGAAAGACAATATTTTAACATATTGGCACAACAATTTTAAAGAAACTAACAAATCTTTTTAGAAAGAAAATCTAAATTAAATTGACTCCAAATTAATGTGTTTTACAATAGAACTTATTGGAGAAATCTAGGTTGCTTAGTAGAGTGAGAAAGATCTGAGTTCAAATCCTACTAAATGTGTGATCTTGAACAAGTCATGTAACCCGATTTTTCTCAGTTCCTCATCTGTAAAATTGAATTGACATGAAAAATGAATGAGGGAATTGACAAACTATTCCAGTATTTTTTATAAAAAGAAACCCAAATGGGATCACAAATCATCAGATAATCTGAAAAAAAAATCCTGAACAAAAAAACCTGGCAATCCATGCCAGTTTCTTTGAAAAGAAAATCCTGTGGATAGCAATGGTAGGCTCTGTATCTTGAAGTATTGGGAGTGGTTGAACAATTACTTATTAATAATATCACCATTAAGATTAAGTTCACTAATCAACTATAAGTAAAAGACCTAATAGAGGGTCTTCCAAAAATCTTGGTGTAATTTTCAACCACTGAAGAATTAAGATATTAAAGTTGAAAACAACATTCAGATTTTGAAGATACCTTGTATTCAGTGAGTAGAATAATGAGTTAAGAACAAAATGAAATAAAACAACAAAAACCCATGGATAAATATTGCAGTTTGCTAATCCAAAGCATACAGATTTTTTTTTAAGTTCATCCAATACAATAGAGGAATTTTTTTCATTTTACAAACTTTAGGCCAGTGACCCAGGTGAAAAGAAATGAAACAAAGCTTTCTTGATGGAAGAATTTGGGTTTTCTCATCATTTTTTGGTAAGCTTTGAGCCATATATAAAAAGTGATTTATTTTCTGGGAAAGGAAAGCCTCCAAATAGCTCAGTGGAGAAAATAAAATTGAAGTACTAAAAACTTCAGGTAGAAAATCATCCAGATATGTAAAATTTTGAATGTTCACAGTACATATGTAATTTAGGAGAAGAGTGGATCTAGTCAGTTCTTAGTTCCTCACAGGAGTGGGTACAAATCATGTAGAATAATAATAGTAATTTATCTTATTTCTAAAAGGATCTAAGTAAAAATATTCAGTTGGTCAAAATTCTAATATAAAATCTATAGTAAGAAATAGCATTTAAACAGTAAAACATTTGATCAACAAAAATATGGAAATAAGGAAAAAAAATGACATTCCTAAATAAGAAAATTTTCCTCTTTTTTTCCAGAGTTTCAAGAAAGTTTGAGCTTGTTTACAAGATAATTTGTCCTAATTGCAAAGGCATTGGTACTGGAAGCTACTTCCAGTTGAAAGGAATTGGATTCATTTACGAAGATAAACTTGTCATTGTTGTTTGATATCTGCTCTGATTCCTATCTTTTGCGCAGCTCTCACCCATGACTGCTTATCAAAGATGTTTCAGACCTCTAGTCTCATTTCTTCCTACTCCTGGCTATAACAACCAACACAAAACCTACTCAGAGATATTTTTTAAAAGCTCTAGACCAGACATAGAATAGGATATGAAGAACTTGGAGGAAAGATTAGTTAAGGGAGTGCATGATAGCTGTCTTTTTGTTTATCAAGGTCTGCTATATGCAAGAAATATTAGAATTCTTCTATGTGGCCCCAGAGGCTAACATGTAAAAGAAGAAGAAAACTAGATTATAAGGGAAAACTTCCTACTAATAAGAAATTTTCATAAGATCAGGAGTGAAACAAGGCTGCCCACTGTCACCATTACTATTTAATATTGTATTAGAAATGTTAGCTTTGGCAGTAAGAGAAGAAAAAGAGATTAAAGGAATTAGAGTAAGTAGGTAATGAGGAAAGCAAATTATGACTCTTTGCAGATGGCATGATGGTATACCTAGAGAACCCTAGAGACTCAACTAAAAAACTACTAGAAAAAACTCACAACTTTAGCAAAGTTGAAGGATTCAAAATAAATCCACATAAATCATCAGCATTTTTATATATTACCAACAAAGTTGAGCAAGAGATACAAAAAGAAATTCCATTCAAAATAATGGATGATAGTATAAAATATTTGGGAATCAATCTGCCAAGGAAAAGTCAGAAACTATATGAACTAAACTACAAAACACTTACCACACAAATAAAATCAGACCTAGTCAATTGGAAAAGCATTAAATGCTCATGGGTAGGGTAAGCGAATATAATAAAAATGACACTACCCAAACTAATTTACTTATTTAGTGCCATACCAATTAAATTCCCAAGAAATTATTTTACAGATCTAGAAAAAATAGTAGCAAAGTTCATTTGGAAGAACAAAAGGTCAAGAATTTCAAGGGAATTAATGAAAAAAAAGGCTGATGAAGGTGGCCTTGCTGTACCAGATCTAAAACTATATTATAAAGCAGCGGTCATCAAAACCATTTGGTACTGGCTGAGAAATAGAATAGTCAATCAGTGGCATAGGATATGATAACAGGACAATCTAGGCAATAACTATAGCAATTTAGTGTTTGATAAACCCAAAGACCCCAGCTTTTGGGATAAATACTCACTATTTGGCAAAAACTGCTAGGAAAATTGGAGACTAATGCGGAAGAAATTAGGGCTTGACCCACACCTAACACCACATACCAAGATAAGATCTAAATGGGTTCATGATCTAGATATAAAGAGGGACTTTGTAAGCAAGTTAGAGGAACATAATATAGTTTATCTCTCAGACCTGTGGAGATGGAATAAATTTATGTCCAAAGAAGACCTGGAACTCCTAATTGAATACCAGATGGATAATTCTGACTGTATTAAGTTAAAAAAAGTTTTTGTACAAACAAAACTAATGCAGACAA
>JAJPUD010009472.1:24740-53796 GCA_023553655.1 Myrmecobius fasciatus
AAATGGTCAAGGGATATGAACAGACAATTTTCAGATGATGAAATTAAAACCACTTCTAGTCATATGAAAAGGTGCTCCAAATCATTATTGATCAGAGAAATGCAAATTAAGATAACTCTGAGGAACCACTACACACCTGTCAGATTGGCTAAAATGACAGGAAAAGATAACGACGAATGTTGGAGGGGATGTGGGAAAACTGGGACACTGATACATTGTTGGTGAAACTGTGAATGGATCCAGCCATTCTGGAGAGCAATTTGGAGCTATGCTCAAAAAGTTATCAAACTGTGCATACCCTTTGACCCAGCAGTGTTTCTGTTGGGCTTATATCCCAAAGAGATCTTAAAGGAGGGAAAGGGCCCCACATGTGCAAGAATGTTTGTGGCAGCCCTTTTTGTAGTGGCTGGAAACTGGAAACTGAAGGGATGCCCATCAATTGGAGAGTGTCTGAATAAATTATGGTATATGAATGTCATGGAATATTATTGCTCTGTAAGAAACGACCAGCAGGACAATTTCAGAGAGGCCTGGAGAGATTTGCATGAACTGATGCTGAGTAAAATGAGCAGAAATAGGAGATCATTATACGCAGCAACAACAATACTACATGACGATCAACTCTGATGGACATGGCTCTCTGCAACAATGAAATGCTTCAAACCAGTTCCAATTGTTCAGTAAAGAAGGCCATATACACCCAGGAGAGGGATATGAGATATGGACTACAACATAACATTTTCTTTCTTTCTTTTTTTTTTTAATTAATTAATTAATTAATTATTTTTATTAAAGCTTTTTATTTGTATATCATACGTATGGGTAGTTCTTCAGCATTGATCTTTACAAAGCTTTCCATTACAAATTTTACCCCCAGTACCCTGCCCTCCCCTAGATGGCAGGAAGTCCACTACATGTTAATAATGTTGAAATACTTGACAAGTTGTGCAAGAAAAATCCTATCTTCAAGAAAAAAAAAGAAAATCAGAGAAAGGCAACACAATGCAAGCAAACATCAATAGAGATCATGAAAATGTTATGTTGTGGTCCATATTTCATATCCCTCTCTCTGGATGTATGTGGTTTTCTTCAGTGAACAATTGGAACTGGTTTGAGACAATTCTTTCTTGCAGAGAGCCATGTCCATCAGAATTGATCATCATATAGTATTGTTGTTCTGTATAATGATTTCCTGGTTCTGCTCGTTTCACTCAGCATCAGTTCATGCAAGTCTCTCCAGGCCTCTCTGAAATCGTCCTGCTGGTCATTTCTTACAGAGCAATAATATTCCATGGCATTCATATACCATAATTTATTCAGCCACTCTCCAATTGATGGGCATCCATTCAGTTTCCAGTTTCTAGCCACTACAAAAAGGGCTGCCACAAACATTCTTGCACATGTGGGGCTCTTTCCTTCTTTTATGATTTCTTTGGGGTATAAGCCCAATAGAAACACTGCTGGGTCAAAGGATATGCACAGTTTGATAACTTTTTGAGCATAGCTCCAAATTGCTCTCCAGAATGGCTGGATCCATTCACAGTTTCACCAACAATGTATCAGTGTCCCAGTTTTCCCACATCCCTTCCAACATTTGTCATTGTTTTTTCCTGTCATTTTAGCCAATCTGACAGGTGTGTAGTGGTTCCTCAGAGTTGTCTTAATTTGCATTTCTCTGATCAATAGTTATTTGGAGCAACTTTTCATATGACTAGAGATGGTTTTAATTTCATCATCTGAAAATTGTTCATATCCCTTGACCACTTATCTATTGGAGGGTGGCTTGAATTCTTATAAATATGAGACAATTCTCTATATATTTTAGAAATGAGGCCTTTATCAGAACCATTAAATGTAAAGATGATTTCCCAATTTGATGCTTCCCTCCTAATCTTGTCTGCATTAGTTTTATTTGTACAGAAACTTTTTAACTTAATATAATCAAAATTATCTATCTGGTGTTCAATTAGGGGTTCCAGATCTTCTTTGGACATAAATTTATTTCATCTCCACAGGCCTGAGAGGTAAACTGTACTACGTTCCTCTAATTTGCTTACAATATCAATCTTTATATCTAGATCATGAACCCATTTAGATCTTATCTTGGTATGTGGTGTTAGGTATGGATCAAGCCCTAATTTCTTCCACACTAGTTTCCAATTTTCCTAGTAGTTTTTGCCGAATAGTGAGTACTTATCCCAAAAGTTGGGATCTTTGGGTTTATCAAACACTAAATTGTTAAAGTTATTGCCTAGATTGTCCTGATAACCTATCCTATGCCACTGATCAACTGCTCTATTTCTTAGCCAGTAGCAAATGGTTTTGATGACGCCTGCTTTATAATATAGTTTTAGATCCGGTACATCAAGGCCACCTTCATCTGCTTTTTTTTTTTTTATTGGAAGTTATAGAGGAGATACATAGTCATTTTGTACCATATAGTCTCTGAGGACTCACCAACTCAGAGATCCCATGACTGGGCATTAACATAATATATCCTCTTCCATTGCTCAAAAAAAATGTTGTGAATATTCAATTGCATCAATTTAGCAGTATTTATTTAACACATTTCTATGCTCATTGATGATGATACAAAATAAAAAGAAAAGATCATATATTAAAGTAGTTTCTATGGTAATGGGATGTTGGGGAATAGAAATGTACAAATAAATATGCAACCAAATATACTAAGTCTCTCAAGCTCTAGGCTTATATAGTTGGAATGACTAATCTCAGATCAGTTTTTCTTTGGTTTATTATGTTCCCATACAAGGTTTACTTTGGAAGATATCCCAATATATTTTTGTCTAGATTTCCCCAATTGTGAAAAAATGGACTCCAACTCAAATAGAATCATTTAACAGTGAAAAAAAAGAATTTTGACTTTGGTAAATCACTGCCTGTAGTAACTTGTGGGGTTAATCAATTAACATTTCGGTCTCAGTTTATTCATTTGCAAATTGAATTAGACTATATTGTTTCTAAGTTTCTTTTCTATTCTAGATTTGTAATTTTGTAATCCTAAAGTTTAAAAAAAAGGCACATCATATAGAAATCTTTCTTTCAACACATAGGAAATTAAGAAGGCATAAAACACTCACAAGTGCCCAGAAATAGATAGAATACAAAGCACTCTAAGCAGTATATAAACTTCTTCCAGAAGGCAAACATACTCTGGGACTTGTATTTAAACAAATCCCTTTTCATCAGGCATATACAGCATGAATCACTCTAGTACAGTTAGTTCTGGTGAAATGCAACTTATGTGTTCTCCCAAGTCACTACCCAATCCAAATCATACCACAAAGCTTATGGATAAAATTGTGGTGGGGCAGAATGCTCAAGAATTTCATAAATGATACATACAAAATTGGGTAAAGACTGTAGTACAGTTGTATATTTGTTAAATGATTAAGAAATATATAACCATTACTGTAAGTGCAAGGTGCATACATAGTTTAAAATTGGTGCTTGGTTGTTCTCTGGTCTGCAAGAACAAGTTGCCAGGTTCTGGACCTTGTTGCTTATGTCATGTTAGAACAGGTGGAATAAGACTAAGTAGGTTAGCACCAGCCCTTCCAGATCACAGCTTTTACTGCACCAGAAGTTGGTGCAGTAAAGAGGGAATAATACAATAAAGGTGGAACTTTATCTTGAAAAAGACTTGAAATTTACTTTTGAAATTAGGTATACTAATGGTGGCAGTTTGAGAGTTATTGCAAAGTGATTCAGTTTCTCTGCTATTTCTCAGGGAAGAAATTTCTCAGGGCAGAAACTTGAAATTCATGTTATGCTCACAATGTTCCCTAATTTATCAGTCATGTTGGAACAAATTCACATTTTTGAAATACATGTTATAAAAGAAGTGACTGTGGTAACAGAGAACAAAGTCCATGTTCTTCCATCTCACAGCTGTCATTTTTGATTGCCTTCCAGAAATTCTCTTATTTCTACAAGAGCCATGTTTTTTTTGAAGTTTTGTACTGCCTAAGAAATTTATTCCCCTTTTTACTATAATTATATAGTAAACCTATTAAGGTTCAAGAAGACTGTCCATAAATTTTTAGTTTACATAGACATGTGGGCCAATATCCTATACACCTATTTACCTGTGTGAATAATATATTATATATGATAATATAGGATATTACATGCTATATGTGCATACATTGTTTATATATATGGACACATATAATATTGATATATTTATTAGTATATATATGTTATATATATATATAAATACACACATATAGATATCTAACTATAAATATAGTTGCATCAGTCATCTCTTTCTACAGGAACTCTTTCAAAAATTTCTTGTAATCTGTAAATTGAAAAATATATCATTAAATCCATAATGTTCCTATGAGAGATTGTCGCTTCAAAAAGCTGAAAACACAATAATTATTTTAATTATTAATTTTTAAAGATATTTACTTTATTTTAATTAACATTTGCAAGGTTCTTGTTTTATTAGTTGTTTTCTAAGTGAAATAATTTTTAAAAAGAGTTGATTAGGATACCACTAATCAATTGATTCTTATTCTCCTTCCAGTCAATGAAATTACAGAAGTGGCAGAGAACAGAGACAAGAACTTGAGGTCTTAAATTCAATCTAAAGAAAAAGATATACATCTCTTTTTAAGGTGAGAAGTTCACTGATCAAAATAGATGGTATGTGAGGGCAATTAGCAATTGCAGAATCAAGCATGATCCATATCTCTGTTGGCCCTTTAAATTGCAAGACATATTCTTTATAGGTGAGAGTTAAAGAAAAAGATAGCTTTGAAGCCTCTGTTAATCAAGAAGAGAACCAGCCTTGAATGAATGAGTTGAATTGCAAAGAGGAAACAATTCATGGGCCCCAGCTGAGTGATATGATCAGCAAAACACATCATCATCATCTCCTCCTCCTCTTCTTCCTTCTCTTCCTCCACCTCTTCCTTTTCCTTCTACTCCTCTTCCTCTTCCTCTTTTTCCTCCTCTTCTTCCTTCTCCTCCTGCCCCTCTTCTTCTTCTTCTTCCTCCTCCTCCTCCTCCTTTTTTTTCTTCTTCTTCTTTTTCCTTCTTCTTCTTCTTCCTCGTTCTTCTTCTTCCTCATCCAATAAATAGTAATATTTATATAGTGCTTAACATGTTCCAAGCACTGTGTTAAGGGCTTTTACAATTATTTTCTCATTTAATCTATATAACAAACTTAAGAGATGGGTAATATTATTTACTCCATTTTGTAGATGAAAAGACAGAGGCAAATGCAGATTAAATAACTTGATCAAAGTTAAACAGCTAGTAATTATCCGAGACCAGATATGAACTCTCGTCTTTCTAACTCCAAGACCAGTACTGCTTTTGCCATGCCCCCTAGCTATTATTGCATGAGGACTCTATAAAAGAAACCGAATGTCATCCATCAGTGACCTAAAGAGTAGAAGATTTGGATTTTCTTGGCCACGTGTTATTTAAGGATATTCTTCATTAATAATATACTGGACTATTAATCTGTCTACTTTTATACTGCGTAGCATATGGCAGAGCTTCTTTCAGGCATATAGGGAAAAGATTTTGAAGTCAATTTTTCTTGTGAAGCCACCTCGATAAATGCTTTTACTTTAATCTAATTTCCTCTACCATGAAATTATTAAAGGTAAGCAAAATTATGAGGACTAATGAACCAGAATTTTAGAAATGTGGGCCAGCAAAGATCCTTGGGCCTGAAAATAGTTGCCACTTTGAGAACACAAGTTATGCAAGTAAATAAGGTAACAGAAGGTGACCTAGAGGAAGTGCTACATATGTTAAGATCATACAAGATTCTTAAAAAGATACAGCAAGAGAGTTAACTGTTGGATAATTCCCTGATTATTAACTTCGATGAGACCTAAATAGGAGAGATATATGCTTGACAAAATTTTCCTCTGTTGTTATAGAGGATTTTCCAGCATAAGATACAAAGGAAAAAGAAATTCTTTAGAGATAGTGAGATCCTCCTTTTGGCAAATGACACTGTACTGAGAGCATCAAGCTTTGGGAGACTTCATAGTCTCCTAGATGAAATGCATAACTACTCTAAAGATTCATGGCTAGCTATCTACTCCCCAGAAAATAGGATGAAACCTATCATTCAGAATGATATGAAATGCTACAGAATAATTCATGATGGAGTTGCTAAGTTGAGTTTATAGAGCGCTGATTCTGGGGTCAAGAACTTAAGTTCAAATCCAGCAACTCAGTAGTTCTAAAATCCTGAGCAAGTCAGTTTACCTATTTGCTTTAGTGTCCTCATCTGTAAAATATGGATAATAACAACATTCATTTTTTTTTTTTTTGCTTTTTGCTGAGGCAGTTGGGGTTAAGTGACTTGCCCAGGGTCATACAGCTAGAAAGTGTTAAGTGTCTGAGACCACATTTGAACTCAGGTCCTCCTGACTTCAGGGCTGGTGCTCTATCCAATGCGCCACCTAGCTGCCCCACAACATTCACTTTCTAAGATTGTTGTGAGGGAAGAAAAAAAAAAAGGGATACTATTTGGGAAGCATTTCAAACACCTTAAATTACTATGCAAATAATCACTTTACAATGATAATATATCAATATATAATATATATAGCAGTTATATGTTATAACTAGCATATATTTGTATATATATATATACATATGTATACACATTCATACGTAATATAGACTAGGTCTGTATAGTATATGTACATATGTGTATGCATACATATATAGACATCCAGTGTTTATAAATATATATAAAAATGTGAGTATATGTATATGAATGTATATATAAATATATATGTATATATTATATGTGTTTGTAGGTATGCAAAATACAACAGAGGCCACAACATATTACCAAGGAATAATTTTTTGCCATTAACAAAAGCAAGGGAGATCGAATTGACAGTCAAATGGTATTCATGGAATAACAAAAGATTGAGAGATGCTAAAAGGCTGGTTGTGCTCCCTATGGAGGACTTCTAAGAAGACAATAAAATTTGAAACTGATGGACAGATATGGAAAAATCTGTGATTTGGACACTGCTGGGAGAACCCCCATCAATTAAATCATACTTCCATCAAAACACATAAAAGGATAATATTATTCAGGAACTTCTGTTTGCCATTTCATTTTTGCCATATAAATTAAATTCAAGACTTTTATTAAATGTTTAATAATCTACTTGGGAAAATAGGATCAGTATAGAGATCTATCATATATATAGAAGTCCTTGGACAAATCCCAGAAGAATTAGACTATCCCTTTCACCCTCTTCTATTTTTTAACAAAGTGTGAATTTCCTGGACAGCATGATATTTTTTTCTTGTATTTAGTCTTCATTGCATCATTATTTCAAGTTCAGATTAATTCACATTTCTGAGCTATAATCAGAAATTATATGGGTTTGAGCTTTAAAAAGGAGATCAGACTCAGACAGGAGAGTCTGAAAGAAATAAAAAGTGAAGTTAAGGTCACACACAAGATGGATTTGATTCCTTACACATCCATACAGCACCTCAGGGAATATATGTGTACATCAAGGAACAGATCCAGGTAGAAACCCAGTCTGATGGGGAGTAAGAGGAACAGTGATATAAAAAAGCAGTTCAATGAAAATTCAAAGAGACACACACAACTGAGCCCGGAGAGAGAACTGCACACTACATGCTTTGCACAGTCCACAAGAAGAGAAAAAAAGTAACTGGTTCATCAGAAAATAGGGAAGAAACTTATCAAGGAAAATAAAACAAAAGTCTAGAAATGTAAACCTGTACCATGGCCTTTATCTGGGCCCCATAAATTGCAATGTATTTACTTGATGGGGTCCTAGTGAACTATTACTCACCAAAAAGGAAGGGCTTCTTCATTCCACTGAAAACAGATCTTACTTCTTGTTCTTTCTCATTGGGTTTCTCATTGGGAAGAGGGTGTATAATATACGATCACATATCTCCAGAATTATGTAATTCTCTGACAGAGAAAAAGTTCTGTCAATTAATAATACAGGACTACTTTGTTCAACTAACATATGAATTATATCAATTATTTGGCTCACTATGGCATCAAGGGGTCAGATTTATTTGGGGATTATCTCTCAAAATTTCTGGTTCATATGTCCAAACAGGATCTTCTGTGATCCAGCACTTAGCACATAGTTTGTGCTTTAAAATTTTTATTGACTAACTGGGAACATCAGAATGTGGCTCATTCCATTCCCTGTATGTTTCCTAAATTTTCATACCAGAACAAAACATTAAATATAAGAAAGATTTACTTTGAACAAACAAAAATTGAAAATACTTCCACCAAATTTTGCTATTTTCCTTTAACTTCTAACTTCCCATAATATTACAGATATATATATATATATATATATATATCTTAATTGAGTTGTGTTCTTATTCAGCATTAATAAGCAACTTGATCCCATTCCAAATCTTCACCTACAATACTCTGTTTGGAGAGCCTCCATATTATCTTTGCAATTTATAGTACTCCCCTGGGCAAGCTCCTCATAAGAATAAATAAATTGGTGTTCATTAGGAAGTCCAAAGATGATCCTCCATCACGTGTCAAAGCTGTCAAGGGATGTGCAACTGAAAAATAGTACTTCATCCTTTCTTCTTCATCTCTTATCTCTGACAGATCTGTCTTTTCTGGAACGGGGGTGGGGTGGGGACCAGGAATTGGATGAATATACTTCAACCTAACTTGCTTCCTGTGTGTATGCATCTCTGTGATTCCTTGTCAGCTTGTGTCTCCAACTTCCTATCAATTTGTGTTTCCATGAAACATTGTTTCCTTGATGTGTTATTAGAGTAACAATTTTAGAGGTCACGGATTATGTTATTTTTCATTATGATGTACAAAGGACCTATGACAAAACATTGCACAGAATAAGAACCCAAGAAATGTGTTTTTGATGAGTTGCATTTCTATATTGTCAAATATAAAATAATATCACCTCTTATAAAATAAGATCACTACTTACTAAAGAATATTATTCTACATAAGATGCTAGCTAAAATTTTTAAAATTGCTGTCTATTAATTGCTTATCTATTTGAATCCAGGTCACTTCTAAAGATAAAAAAATTATCTGAAAAATTATAAATATACATATATAATTTAACTGCTTTACATGTAATACATGCAAGTAATAGGAATATAATATTGCATAGGTTTTTATATGAGCGGATGTATATATACACTCACATATCTCATATCCACTCATCTCAGGATTGTTCTGAAGGCTAAATAAGATAACATATTTAATATATTTTTCATATTTAAAGTGCTGTATAAAAGTTAGATATTATTAATTAATATATGAATATTCATACATATATAAAATAGATCATTTTCTGAAACATTAGGTAAACTTATTTGACAAATCTTTATTTCAGAATATTATGACTGCAAATGCTATGTTATGAGACATCATATACCCTGGGGAGTGAAAAAACAGAAATGGAAACTAGTTTGGAATTCTCCATTTTTACTTGTTGCATTATAAATTTCTCATATAGACATTGATGTCAAGAAGAGGGAGCCATTGAAATTTTGAATACATGAAAAAGAAGCAAAATAAGTTATATTGGATGGAAATTTTAAAAAATGTTTCTTGATATTTAATAATTTAGTAAAAATATTTTACTCATCAGTAGATTATAAGCAGATTAAAAGCATTTAATTTTCTTATGATTTTAGTGGCCACATGAAACTGCTTTCAAACAACACCTGGATGGAATATATAACTGTGCCAAAAGTAAAATCTAGAAATGGAATAATTAAATATGTTTATTTCTTTGTTGTGTTAGTATTTGTTTTTTCTGTTTTATATGGTAATTTTATTTGTCAAAAGATAATTTAAAATCACTTTATAAGGTACTAAAATGCTCAGTGAGTTATAATGGCATTATTTAATTGCCTTTACCCTCATTTTACTCTTCACCTACTTTCTTCTCTTTCCCTACTTTTATTCTTCATTTTGTCATCATAATTTCAAGGCTAGGCTATAAAACATTTACCTGCAAATGTGTTTGACATTAACCTCTCTCTAATCAAATTAAAGATGATACATAAATCTATTGGTGACAAACAAATTCATGTGATGGCTCAATGCACTTTCTTTTTTATTTTTTTCTTTTAAATATATATTCTCCATCTAATCTAACATTTCTCACCAGAGGACAATGGAAAAAAAGACAGTAGCAGGAACTCCAATGACATTTTGGTAGGAGTCCTCTCTCTTAACACTTCCTAAGTGACCTTGGAGAATTCAGTTAGTCAATCAGTCAATTAACATTTATTAAATATCTGTTATGTGCCAGCATTGTACTAAGCACTAGGGATACAAAGAAAGGTATGGCAGTCCTTGCCTTTAAGGAACCACAATTTAATCAGGGAGACATCATAGAAACAACTATGTACAAATAGCTATATACGTGAGATAAATTGGAAGTCACCCTTTATGAGATTCCCTCTACATACCTATAATATGGGGATAACGATTCAATTCAACAAACATTTATTCAAGTACTTTCATGCTAGGCATTTTATTAAGTATAGGGATAGAAATACAAAGACATCATGAAACATTCACTTCACGTTAGGAATTAATATCTTACGAGATAATTTCTATCCTGTCTATGTCATAGGACTATGTGAAAACCACTTGAAAAGTAGAAAAATGTAATAAAATGCAAGTTATTAACAATGAATGGATAAGTATTTAAGTAATTACTATGTGCCAGTCACTATGAATAAATGAATGAATGAAAATAGAACATAGTTGTAATCATAGCATCATAGATTTAAAGATACTAGAGACCAGAGAAGGCCAACAAATCCAACCTACTCATTTTACAAGTGAAAGCGAATCAAAGAGGTTGTGACTTTTTCAAGGTTACAGAACTGGTAAAAGTCAGGCCTGAGAACTCATCTCCTCTCATGTCAAATTTAGCACACTTTTCACAAAGGAGAATGCTTAGCACAAGTATTATGCTAAGTTCTAAATATACAAATAAAAAGGTATGAAGATGCTTACTTTCATGGAGCACATGATTTTATTGGGCAGAACAACAGGTAGAAGCTCATAGGATATGGAAAGCTCTTTTGATTCTTTGATGCCAGACTAATGGAAGAGCAGGCTAATGTATCCTCAGTGTTTAGCACTGTGCTGGGACATAGTAGGTGCTTAATAAATGTTAATTGACTAATTGGCTGACTATTTTTCTCAAAGTCATTTAGGAAGTGTTAGAGTCAGGACTCCTACCAAAATGCCATGAGAGTTGCTGCTACTGTCTTTTTCCCACTGCCCTCTGGTGAGAAATGATAGAATAGATGAAGGATATATATTTAAAAGAAAAATAAAGGAGGAAGTGATTTTATTTTATTTTATTTGTCACCAATAGATTTATTTCTCATCTTTAATTTGAATGCATCAAAGAGAGGTCAATGACAAAAAAGAGCATAGTCACAGGGTAAATAATAAGGGTGAATACTTCTTCAAGTTCCTGTAAGATCTAGTATTGGTACTTTTTTCATTCATTCATTCATTCATTCATTCATTCATTCATATAATGGCAAAAATGGAATAGCTCCTGAAGCTGCACATGGAAAGATGACATATAAATATGTATAACATGTTTATATAAGTGTAACATTGAACCCACAAACATTTATTAAGAACTTAACTATGTGACCAGTATGGTGCTATGAGCTGAAAATAAAAACAAAAGCAAAAATGGTGTCTACACTCAAGAAGTCATATTCTCCAGGGAGGGTGTGCATATGCAAACAACCAGGTACAAATAGAGTATCTATGGAGTAAAGTAAAGATAATCTGAAAGGGAGGGACTAGAATTAAAAGAGAACTAGGAAAGGCTATAGAAATGAGATTTTAGCAGGGACTTTTAGAAAGGCAAGGAAGTCAGGAAGCAAAGATAAGATAATCTTTCCTTTCTTATCTTGGGGATATCTAGATGTTGGGTAAATTCAGTGGGAAAATGCTTAAAGTCAGGAAATAGTGTGCAGAGTACCTTCTGTGAAGATTAGCAAGAAGGCCAATATCATCCTATTGGGGCATAAGAGGAAAGACTAAAGTGAAAGAAGACCAGAAAGATGGGAGGGGACCAGGGTTTCATATTTGATATTGAATGCAATAGACACTAGAGTTTATTGAATAAATGGTAACATGCTCAGATCTGTACTTTAAGAAGATTACTTATATAGCTTAATAGAGGATGAAATCGAGTACAAAGAGACTACAGGTAGACTAACCAGAAGACTATTACAATAGTCAAGGTTTGAGGAGATGAGAATCTAAAGTAATTCAGTGGAAATATTAGAGGACAGAAGGAAACATATGAGAGAAATATTTAAAGGGTAGCATATAAAAGGGTAGCATGACAAAAAAATAGGATACACACACACATATATATATATATACATATAGGATTATTAGCTAAAATATTATAATAAAGAATGAGAAAGAGCAATGCATTGAAAAAAGGGGACAGGGAAAAGTAGAATAAGGGGCAATTTATTTCACATTAAAAAAAGTGTGAAAAAACTTTTACAATGGAGAAGATGGGGGAGATGGAACAAGGAGCATATGAACCTCACTCTGGTAGGAATTGGCTCAAAGAGGGAATAACATATATGCTCAGAGATGTAGAACATCATATTATCCAACAGAAAAGTAGAAGGTGAAGAGGATAAGAGAAGGGGAGATGGAAGGGAGGTTGAAGGAAGGGTGAATAGGAGGGAGGAAGTAGTCATAAGCAAAACACTCTTAAAGATGCACAGGGTGAAAATACTAACACACAGAAAGAGAGACAGAAAGACAGAGAGAGACAGAGAGAGGAAGGGAGAGAAATACACAGTAATCATAACTGTGAAAAAATTTTATATAAATAAATTTATATATTTTATATAAATAAAATTTTATATAAAATTTGTATATATTTTATATACAAATATATGGAGAATTGAGTCAAATTTAATAGAATACACATCATCTCCCAATTGGAAAATAGTAAAAAAAAATTATGAATAGGCAGTTTTCATATTTAAAAAATTCTTTAAATCGTTATTGATTAGGGAAATGTAAACTAAAATGATTTTTTCTTTTATTTTCTTTGTGTTCATATTTGTAATGCTTGTCAAATGCATCATGATAAAATAAAGTTAAAGAGAAAGGTAAATGATAAAAAGTAAACAAACAAATAAATGGATGATGTCTTCATTTGCCTGTGAATTGCATTTAAGTGAGGCAGAGTTGCATAAAATTCTCAGCTTCCTTCCCTCCTCCACACATAAGGGTTCAGTGGCAAAACAAAAGTCAAGATGATTGTATGTGGCCTCAAATGCAGTGTTACCTTGACCTTTCTAAATTAATGCCTTTCTGAGGACAGGATTCTAGGAAGATGATGAAATAGATCAGAAAACTTTAGGGTTTACAAATTATTTCCATAGACAGAGACAAGACATTGTCTCAAAGTGAAATTAGAGAAGCTGAAATAAGCAGAAGTCAAGGTAAAGCAGTTGTCTTCCTAAGACAACTTGAGAAGACTCCAGGAAAGACCAGACCTCCAGGGAAAAAGTGAGAAGCAAACACTTCTAGGCTGACTTTACAGAATCAACAAACAAAAAGTTCTGGGGGCAGCTGGGTTGGGAAGCAGCCTCACCTTCAGGAATTTTCATCTCACAGACAATGTAGGAGTTGGATTCCTTACTAGGATATGAGTGAAGGACTTTCCACTGTCGATACTAAGCACCAGACCAGATGTAGTCTCAAGCTGTAGTTGCAGAAGAGAACCAGATAGTTTAATAGCAGAAGAAGGTTTAATAGCTGGCTTTAGACACCTGCAGGAGAGCAGAATCCCTGGTTTCAGTTCAGGGCAGAGTGGACAGTTGAAATTTTCTGCCACCAGAGGGCCCACAGGGAGTAAGAGTGTTTGGAGGACAGCATGGTTGGGTACACTAGCTATGGCTCAGAGATGGAGAGAAGTACCTAACATCAAGCCTCTAGACAGAACGAGGACCTGGAGTTTGGACATCATTCCCTGTATGCTAGGACCAGAACAGTGTTATAATAATGAAGCTGCGAAAAGTAAAACAAAATAAAAATGAGTAAGCAAAGGAGAAATAGCCAAATCATGGATAGCTGCTATGAAAATAGAGAAGATCTGGATTCATATTCAGAGGAAAATAGTGGAGGTAAAAAAGGGTAATCTTTTATCAATGAGAAATATCAGATGGTTGCAAACAAAATCTTAAAAATCGATTAGAGAAGTTGATGAAATAATTAGACAAAATAAGAGAAATTTAAGAAAATCAAGAAAATTTTAAAAAGACAATCTACTTCAAATAGAGAATCACAGACTTGAGAAAATAATTCCTTGAAAACTAAAACTGGGCAAAAGGGAAACTGATGACATTACTGGAAACAAAGAAATCATAAAACAAAATCAAAAGCACAAAAAAATAAGAAAATATGAAACATCATTAGAAAAACAACTAATCTGGAGAAGAGATCAAGGAGAAATAATATAAAAAAAATCAGAGTACCTGAACATAATAATTAAAAACAAAATTGGCTATTTAATGGAAAGCAGAGTGATCTGAATTTAAATTCTAGTCAAATACCACCCTTTGAAACACAATAGGCTTGGTCTTTGAGAGTTATAGTAATTGGCTAATGCTATCTTTGTTCTTGTTCTTATATTCTCCTTTCCCTTCCTTTTTCCCTCTCTTTTGCTCCTCCTTCTCCCTTTTTCCTTCAATACATGCAGTATTTCCTTTCAGTGAAGAAAAAAAAGGAGAAGGAGAAACAGAAGAGAGAGAGGAAAAGGAAAGGAAAGGGAAGTATGAAAATAAGAACAAAAATAGCATTGGTCAACTACTATAATTCTCAAAGACCAAGCCTATTGGAAATATTTGACTAGACTTTTGTAATGCTCTGGGAGAAACTGAGGCAGTACTACAGATTGAAGACTAGGTAATATTTTATTGATGTTAAATGGAGAGTTTAGAATCCATAGCTATGGAGGGGGACTGAATGGGACTCTTGTCTCAAAGTATCCAATCCCAGAGAGTTTAGACTGGCAGCCATTAGCCAGCTGTCTGGATTGCAAAGTAGTAGTTTGCTCCAAGGATTCTTCTAGGGCTCCAAGCACTCAGGGGAACAAAGAAGAACAGGCAGAGAGAGGGGTAGGGTACTGGGACGATTGGAGTTCAAAGAAAGGACTATCAATTCAGTTCTGACAGGTTGGGAGTATGAAGAATCATAAATTCTGATAAGTTTGGGAAGTAGCTAGGAGACATTAAGTCTGGGGCCATAAAGATAAGAGGTATGTCTACGTGTTTGAGATAAACCATCTGGAGGTTTTATGATTCTTTGGAATGCTAGCCCAATTATTCCTGATGGTCAGAAGGAAGGGGGTTGCTATTGAGGCAGAACAATTGAGGGAAACTGAGACATGGAACTGCTGCAGAACACTTTGAACTCAAGTTGCTTTTTTAAATTAAAAAAATATTTATTAATTTTTAATACATATTGCTTCTTGAATCATATTTGGAGAAAAAAATCAGAACAAAAGGGAAAAACCGTGGGAGAGAAAAAAGCAGAAAAAAGAAGTGAACACAGCATATGTTGATTTACATTCAGTCTACACAGTTTTGGAGTTGTTTTGTTTGTTTGTTTGTTTGGTTTCATTTTAGTTTTTTTTTTTTTGAATGCAGATGGCATTTTCTATCCAAAATCTTGGGACGCCCAAGATTTTAAAAAGCCATTGTGTCTCAAATGGAACTACTTGACTCTAGGAGGAAAATCACAGCTGAAAAGAGAAAATATTTGGAAGTAGTGATATTATCATCCTAATTCTCTAGTATCTCATGTCTTAGTTATGAAAATCCCTTTCCACGATAAGTAGTATTCTCCATCCATATCTGCCTATTTTGTTATTTTTGAATATACCATATTTTTGAATATACATATACCATGATGTGAATATTGTCACATCATAGAGAATCTTACCAAATTTCAAGGGCCAGAGGATTCCTTATAATCTTTTTTTGCTTTGTGAGTATATCAGGGTAGTATATGGGTTACTCATGTTCTTATCCCTTACTCTTGCTACCTGATAGAGCCACTCTTTCTTTCCAATTCATTTTTTGATGACCTCCATTATATCATTTTTTTAAATATATGTTGTATCCTATTTATATTCATTAAGTCCTCTTGATTGCCTTTTAGGTAATCTTCAGTTTCAATTCTTCGGAGAGTATATAGTTCTATGACTTGCAGCCATGTTACATTTCTAGAAAAATATTTATCAAGAAGATGAGCCATGGTTTCAGGGAGAAGTTTGAAGTAATTAACTGAAATTTGCAATATTCCAGAATCAATCCAACCCACATTCCTTCTGATGTTTAATTCTGGATCTAATAATATTGATGAAGTCAGTGATAGAGGGGATGGTGTTGATGAGAGAGAGGGGGGGGGAGGGAGAGGGGGGGAGAGGGAAAGAGAGGGAGAGAGAGGGAGGGAGGAGGCCAGGATAGTGTAAGAATCCCTTTGGCCAGTTGCGGGCCTTGTGAAGGAATACATGAACCCCAAAAACGAGGCAAGAAGTTTATGGCAAAATAGGTTTATTATAGCCTTAGAGAAGCAGCTTTCTTAGTGGGACAGTTCAGAAAGGGGAGAAGGAAAGGTAAGTTATTAGCAAGGTGGATTTACACTGAGCAGGGACTCAGTGAGCTTTTTCCCTTGTAGGAATCAGTGAAGATTGGAGTTCAGTCATCCTTTTATTTTGCCTTCCAAGGTTTCAGGCTGGGGAGACTAAGGGCTAGTTTCTGTAAAGGGGGGTGATTATGTCCTAGGCCAAGATTTCCAATTG
Source organism: Myrmecobius fasciatus (assembly GCA_023553655.1). Taxonomy (NCBI): domain Eukaryota; kingdom Metazoa; phylum Chordata; class Mammalia; order Dasyuromorphia; family Myrmecobiidae; genus Myrmecobius; species Myrmecobius fasciatus. Next base: position 41,648 of record JAJPUD010009472.1, read on the forward strand.
AATTGCAAGCTTACCTATGAATAGGTGGATGGGTTCCCTCCTATGTCAACAAGATGGTTTTTGAGATTTGGGATCTCTCCAGCCCTCCCTCCACGATCAGGAGACACACAATAAAGGATACAGTTTACATCAATATTAATACCCCTTAAATTACTTAACACATTTCATTTAAAAATTTCAGAGTACAACATATTTTCTCACTCAGTTTAACCAGTGCCTTGTATCAAATAATGAGATAATAAATATCCCCACATTATCCCTGTTAGAAGTCAAATAAGCAATTAAGTGGTATGGTAAGGTTTTTCCAACTGGTCACTGAAAGGGGTATGCTTAATGAGTCATGGTACAACTGAACAAGACTATACTAAGAAGAATATACTCTTTTAAAACAAATAATCAAGGAATTAATGTTTTATTCCCTCTTCTTAACAACCTAACCTGTTACTCCCGTGGGATAGCAGATTCTAACTGATTCCTTTCCATATCATATAAACTATGAATATTCATGTTTAAATGCAAACTATTAAAACAAGGCATGAATAATTCACTGCTGCCCCAGAGCTACATTAACTTCATGGAATATTACTAATTTACAAAAGCTTTCAATGCCTACCTTAGGTCAGTTTAGCATTCATAATGCATGAACCTAAAAATACACCAAGAAAAGGTACAATTTTCACTTGGAAAAAAACAAGCGAGAAGCTAGAATGTAATGAACACTAAGATTGCATCCAGGTCAGAATACTTCTTTCTTCCTTCCAGGGCAAGGACAAAGTTCAGATGGAGCAAGGCATGGCAATGAATACAGTACTTACAGAATAGGAACACAGCTTTATTTTTCTGAATATTATCTTCACTGCTGTCTAGATGCAATAAAGAGGCAAACTGAGTCCTCTATAAGTAATGCTGGCACACAATAACGTTGGTGAGAAAATGACACATGGTCAATCTGGAGAGTTACGTAGAATGGTAGATACTGATTAATCTTTCTTTCCTTCTGATTATCCTCAAAAAACTTAGAGGAGAAATAGGTATAAGTATTTTGACATCTTAACTAGATAAGATTATATCTCAGTCAATATATTAAAAATAAGAACTACAAATATCTATTAAGTCTTCAAACTAGGATGTTATTGTAAGAAATAATAATTTGGTGAAGATGAAGAGACTTTACAATATGTAGTAAAGTGTTTTGAGAATCACACTGGGTAGCTAGATTAAAAGAATTCAAGGGCATTTTCTTGTAATTACAAAAGACTTTATTGTGCCAAAACTGACAGAATAGACTCTAAGGGTATCTATCAGTTAGAAAGATTTTGAAAGAGTTTTTTTTTTTTATATTGAGATTTAGGACTTATGCAGCAGACTAAAGTGGAAAGAGCAAGATACAGATAAAGGAGGAGCCAGAATGTCTTTTCATCCACTTAAGAAGACAAGATTTTTTTTTTAGCAAGGTCTGGATCTCAAAGAGATTATAAAAGAGAAAAAAAGACCCGCATCTACAAAAATGTTTGTAGCAGTCCTTTTTGTAGAAGTAAGGAATTAAAAACTTAGTGAATGTGCAATCAGTTGGGGAATGGCTGAATAAGTTGTAGTATATGAAAGTAATAGAATATTATTTGTCTATAAAGAATGATGAGCAGCTTGATTTCAGAAAAAGACTGGAAAGACTTACACGAACTGATGCTGAGTGAAGGGAGTAGATCCAAGAGAATATTGTACCAGTAAAGCAAGATTATGTTAAGATCAACTATGATAGACTTAGCTCTTCTCAGCAATATGGTGATCCAAGAAAATTCCAGTACGCTTGGGATAGAAAATGTTATTCACATACAGAAAAAGAACTTGTGGATCAAAGCCTAGTATTTTCACCTTTTTTTTCCATCACATTTTTCCCCTTTTGTCTGACTTTTCTAGTATGACATGGCAAATGTGAAAATATGTTTGAAAGTATTGTACATATATAACCTGTATCAGATTGCTTGTTGTCTTGTGGAGGCACTCCTTGCCAGTCAGAGTGGTAGAAAAAGTTTGAAACTCAAAATCTTACAAAAATGAATGCTAAAAATTATTTTTCATATATTTGGAAAAATAAAATACCATACAGAAAAAAAAAATGGGGTGTTATGATCAGGATGGTGCTACATAAGTAAATGTATAGCATTCTTCTATTAAAGACATTGGAACATGGCTGGGATGGATTCCTATTAGAATACAGAAGAGGAATCCTCAGCATATTGTGGCTCAAGAACAGAACAACTTCCTTCATAAAAGAACATTGCTAGGTACAATACCTAAGGGTAGTGGTATCTCACCTTTTCCCATGCTTCCATGTGCATCCGGATACGACCATTGTATTCACCCAAAGGAGAGTCAAGCCAGAGGAGGATGAAATAAGGCAGCTTTATTCAGCTCTTCCCTTACAGCCAGCCTGTCTTATATATTTTCCCTCTTTTCTTAGCCTTGCCTCCTAGTTTAGCCTCTCCTACTAGCCTTGCCCCTCCTCCTTGCCTGACCCCTCCTCCTTACCTCCTTCCTTCCCCCACTTTCTGTGGTAAAGCCCTTTATCCACTAGCCCACACCTATCATTAGCATTTAAGTTTGTATTGAAAGGAGGAATTCAGAAAGAAGGTGGGGCTTTCATCTTGACAACAGAGCATGCCTTAAGGCAAGCCATTTTCTAAGATCACTATGAATAGCCTATTATTTAAGCTATTATCATAAATCTCCATCAAATCTCGGGGTCTCATGTTTCTCAAGGGAATCATACACCACATCATCTGATCCTCAATTCAAAGACAAACTTCTCATCAGGATCCCCAACTTCCTGGACTCTAACAGAACATCTTGAAGCTTTTTTTTTTTCCTTTGTGTGCAGGAATAAAAATGTAAAATTCAAATAATAATAATAATAACAGTTCCATAAGAAGATCACCAGAACCACATTTTGTATTGAGGATATCAAAGTGAAGCAAAGGGTTTACCAGTTTATAGCTGTCATTATAATAAGCAGATGCAATGAAAACATCAACTCAGGAGTAAAGCCAAATAATCTCACCATTAAAATGTATTCTTTTCCACGTTGAAGATTGTCAATTTGAAAACTATTCTGTCCATTTTTGGAGCATATTTTGACTGGGACTCCTGGTGTGAAAATATTCCCATTTATCTCCACTTTGGTATCAAAGGTCTTCCAAAAGACCATTAGGTTCCAAAGGATCTGACTGAAGCACAGTTACATCAGTATTTGATAAAAACAAATATGGTAACTTGCTCAGGTGCTGAGGGAACTAGAGGTAGAAAACAGTGAAAAATAGTTATTAAGTTGCAGAGCAGAGTATGACATATCATTTTCTGGATAGATGGGCATAGTAATGCACGTGCTGATCTCAGAAATAAAACACTTTTGTTGCAATGTGGTTTTAACTGCCTTCTCAAACAAGCCTACATAAAGGCATTGCCATTAAAAGTAAAAATCTGTTTTCTTTGGTCTTAAACTCAGCATTTGAAATGTGCAGACTCTAAAAATTCAGATGCTTCAGAATTAGCAACTGTAATTCTTTTTCTAGGTTATTTGACTTTTATACACTAATGTCAAAAAAACCCTACTTATGAATGAAAAGAATGTTGACATATATAAATGATATGGGAATTATTTTGGTTTTGTCTTTATAACTGCAGGGCTTAAGACAATGCTCTGCATTAAGTAGTAACTTAATAAATGTTTAATTTGAAATAAAGTAATACAAAAATCAATAGTATGGGCATCACTTTAATTTTTAATTTTTTTCTGCATCAAAAAGTATGACTAGCATGCAGGTTGGATATAACTAAAATTGTTATTATTCAAAATTCTAAGGGGAAAGGCACAGGAAGATTTGGTCTCAAGGGTACCAAGATATTTTACTGCTAGAGACAGAAAGTTTATGGGAGAGTAAGGAATGAAGAAAGAATCATCTTTTAACTCTGACTCAGATTTGTTCTGTCTTGTACCCCCAACTATACTTTGAAGGATATATCAGGACTTCAATTTTACATTTGATTGCATTTCAAAACAGATCTATTACAGTGATTTTTCTTTTAGCTATCAGTGTATCAGTTGGTCCCAGTTCCCTAATCCTCTACACATAGAAGAAGAACTTGTGTAAAATTGAGAAGAAAAATCCTCTTTGTCTTTAGATAGGAGGGACAATATACAATATGACCTAAAGGCTAGAGTCTTACTCTCTACATGTATCCTTCATTTCCATATTATATAAAACAGGAAGGAGATTGTGCACACCTTGGTAACTCAACCCAGAAAGAGTAGTATCCATATAGCAATTAAATATTTATAAGAAAGCCTTCCTGTGGCACCAGCAGAATTGTAGTAATGTGCATAGTGTATAGCTTGAATAGCTTGGTGATTCATTCCTTGCTCTGATGAGTCTAAAATCACTAGACTGAGGGATATGAGATTAGAGAACAAGAAAAAAAGGCTCTTATATCTCTGTCAATAAGAAGTGTGTATTCCCTTGTGTAGAGAGAAGTAGGCAGAATATTTCTGATTATGAAACTTCTAAATTCCCCACTTCTATATCATTTTGCATATATGAAGTATATAGCTCATGGAACCCAATTAAAAAGTTTAGTTTAATAATATGCAACTCATTATGTAATCATGTTCAATTCTCCTCCCTATAAGACAATGAATAATTATCAAATTAAATTGCAAGATAGCTCTTATCTTTTCAGCATTTTGAATAATTAGATGGAAGGGCAATTGTTATAATAGGTGGAAGAAGAGATTAAAAATTTGAATGTATCTTTTTAAAATGCAAACTAATTAGATTCTTCTGTCATTAATGGGGGAAAACAGTCTCTTTAGCTAAAAAATAATTTAGAACATTGAAGTATAAGGATCAAAAGCAAATCTATAATATTTAAAGTTGATCATAATAAAATTAAGATTTTAGATTTAAGGCTTCAATGATTAAATACTACGTAGGAGATCAAACATATTGTAAATGCTGTCTAATACTATTGTACTTTAGCTTAGTAATTGTTCTTAAAATGATTTTATTAAAGACCTACAAAACTTAGTTTTTAATTTTTTTAAAAGTCCAAATCACTGGTAAACTGGCATTCACACTTGCTTTTTTTAAAAAATTGGATGTCACAATACAATATTGGGAAAATAGTAATCATGTTTACAGTTTCTATGTTCCTAATTACACTCTTATGTAATGTATTATGCAATATACCTTGCATATCATGATAATCAAAGAAATTTGTTACAAAGATTTATTTCCTCCGGATAATTATTTCTTTTCTAATCTTAAATAGATTTATTTCATTCATGGAAAAGTTTTTAAATGTAGTCAAAATTGTCCATTTTTTCTTTAATGATTTTCCATAACTTTCTTTGGTTAAATATCTCTTTACCAATCCATAATTTAAAGAAATTTACTTCTGTCCATCTTAAGTTATGCGTCTTTATATAGAGGTGATGTATTCTCTTGTACTCATAGTGTGTTATATTGGGTAAGCTGTCAGCCTAAACTTAATTTGTATCAGATTGTTTACCCTTTCTCATTGTGGTTTTTGTCACATCTGGGTGTGCTTACACTTATCAAATGTTGTACTACAATGTTTGATTACTTCTAGGCCTTGTTTATCTAATTGATTTTTTTTAAATTTAATTTTCTAATAATATAACCAACATTTTGATAACAAACATCTTTGAGTATATTTTTGATGATTAGTTCTTTGAGTATAATTTGAGAGCTGTTTCTAAGATACCTTCCTTTTGACATGTTTCTATTTTAACTTTTGAGAGTCAAACTTTTATTCTATAGAGTCTAAATGTCTTTGTATTTTCTTATTTCTTATTTGCAAATAATATTTTCCAAAGTTTGTTTTGTTATCTTCTCCAACATCAGATTTTGTATTATAAATTTGCATATTACATTTGAATTAATTTGGAGGATTTGGCCAAAAGATGGAAGGCTATATACTTCCTTTATTCTCCCTAATCCTCAAAACTAAACTAAACAAAAAGAATAATTATGTCAGAGGTATGACTATTAGAACTGAATCCACTGAAGGAGATCAGTAAAAGGGAGAACACTGATTCTTCATGGACTCAGTTCCTCTCCCTACCAGCCTTCATACTAAAATAGCATGTACAAACCAATACACACACTCACATTTTGGGACCCACTCAGGTTTTCTCTTGCAATATAAACTTTGCTATTGCATTCCACCTCTGCCCTACTCTAGTTGTAGCAAGCACTGCCCTATCACAGGAGGAGAAAAGAGAGAAATAAAAGGGAAAAACAGGTTGTCCTTCAGCTTCTGCTTTAGGGGACCCAAAGTTAAATCAACTCGACCTGGAATAACTACTTTACCTTTCCCCAACTCTTTAAAAAGTAAGACTAATTAAACCTAGATAAGCCATTAAATAATTGAATTATTAAGTACCTCAGTAGCCTTCCTGTTAAACAAAAAAGTTATTCCCCAGTAACCTCCAAGTTAAGTTCCAATCAAAAGCCTTTTTCCAACCTCTAGTCATCAGGAATTTGATATCAACTTGCTTTCCATTCCAAAGCATCCTCCACATCATGAATCAGCAACAAACCCAGAACTAGATTTGCATACCAGGTCTAAATTCTATGTCCTTACTCACTTCCAATGCCTGGTCCTGCCTGGCCCAATAAGAACCCAATTAAAAACTCACTCAGTTTTACTAGGTTGGGTGCCACTTTGCACTGGGATTGACTGTGTGTGTATGTACTCCCTGATTGTATTTCTTATTGAATTTTCCCACAATAAGGATGGTTTAATTTCCTTCCTTTCTGCTGATGCCCATCAAATGCTTTATCCTGTCATGTTATGGAATCCAGAAGCTCAGTTAAAATTTCAAAAAAGATAGGAGAGAATAGGAGCAGGATTCTGGTATGTGTGGTTGTCTCAGGTCAGAAGGAAAAATAATAGAAATCTAGTCGAGGCTAGTTCAGACCTCCCCAAAAAACTGCTTTAGGCAGTCACCAAGGCTGATAAAAACTAAATTCTCTAGCACAGCAGGAGGCCAAAACACTATATAGCCTGGCTCTCTACTTAGGGGTACTGTGTATAGAGCACTAGGTCTGCTATCAGGAAGACTATTGATTAAATTTAGCCTCAGATCATTACTACCATTTGGTTCTGAGAAAGTCACTTAACCTTTGTCTACCTCAGTTTGTTTCACTGTAAAATGGCTATTGTAAAAGCATCTAGCATCACAGGGTTGTTGTAAGAATCAAATGAAATACCTATAAAGTGCTGAACACAGTGCCTGACACATAGTAGGCACTTAATAAATGTTTGTTCCTTTTCTGTCAAAGAGAAAGTGGCCAGAAAGTGGGTGGAACAGAAATATGAAGTGGGAAAAAAAACATTAAAGATTTCAAAAATAAGAAAATTGCAGTTAACTTAGAACAATTAATAGTGCTCCAACAATGCTTTAGGGAATCCATTTTCCATAATTTTTCAAATATTGATTATTCCCATCTTTTTTATTTTTGACACAAAATAAAATGAAACCTCAGATTTTTTTTCTGATTTGAATTTATTTTAGTAGTAATATTTTTTAGCATGTATTAATATAATTATTAATGAATTGCCATTCTTTTGACCATTCTTCAAATCCTTTGTTTCTTGTTTCTGGGGAAATAACTTTTGGTCTAATATTTTTGTTAGCTGTCTATGTGATGAGGTCCTGGGTAACGAGGTGGAGTTGGCAGAGAAAACTTGAAGTATTGATAATAAGATTATTAAAAAGTGAATTGCCCTAAATTGAAAGCAACTAAGACTGCTCTGAGATCCAACCCTAGAGCAAATTCAGAAGAATATGTCTGATAGTTAATAACAAGAAAGTAAAGAGGAAAAAAATAATAACTCAAACCAAGATCTGAGGAGGAAGAAAATTATTAAAAATATAGAGCAAAAACTGCTAAATAAATCAGATACTAAAATTCAAAGAGAAGATGACTACCAATTTAGTTAAAAGATTTAAAATGTTTCTAGTATTGCAAAATGAATAAAGTTGAACCAATATCTAATAAAACACAAAACCCTGAAAATTCCTGAGAGCATGAAGCTGCAACATATTGTCATAGATTGATCAGAGACAAACCAGAAATTTGAGAGGATTTCCTGAGAATAAATAGAATTTATGGCTTGTATAGCAAGATTAATATTTTTTAAAAAATGAATCCACACTGATGAATTTATCAAAGAAGCAGAAAAGAACAAAAGATTAAGAATTCAAATATATTTAAGTGAAGAACAATCTGGATGAAGAAAAGCAAAAGGCATTAATTTTAAAAGAACAGTGATCTGTACACAAACTTGAATGATGGATATATTTTAAGGATCATTTGCCTCTCAGACTAGAATGACCAAAAAAAAAAAAAGATCTGAACATAATATAAAAAATAATACAAAGAAAAAAACATGAAAAAACGAACAAACCCCCAAACCCAGAAACAAACTACCACTACCACCACCACCACCAAAAACCTGAGAGGACTGTGCTTGACACTTTAAGACTGTGATTAAATTTGTTAATAAAATTTTATAAGCTACCTGAAGAAATACCTTCAAATATGAAGAAAAGGAAATTTAAATAAATTAAAACTAATAAGCACTCAACAAAAAATGCAAAAGCAATTAGAATAATATATTCTCAAAAGCAAAAAAAGATCAAGATGAAACTTAAATTGATAGCCTAAGGACCTAAACTTAATCTTATTATTTTCAATTGTGTTCAATTGGAGAATTATCTCAAATTTTCTTACCTCAAACAAACAAAACAACAACAATAAAAGATGAGAATAAATTATTCTAGTTGCAAACACTTCAAACAGTAAGAACCAAAAATAAATTGAATAAGAGAGCAATTTGGAAGTAGGTCCAAAGAGCTGCAAATATGTGTATACCCTTTGATCCGGCAATGCCTTTGCTAGGTTCTATACCCTAAAGTCATTATCCAAAAAAGAGAAAAGGATCTAATGAACAAAAATGCTTATAACATTTCTTTTTGGAGTAGTTTAGAACTGGAAATCAAAGGGATGCCCATAAATTGGGGAATGGCTAAACAAATTGTGGTTTTGTGGTTTATGATTGTGATGGAAATGACAAACAGTATGATTTCAGAAAACCTGGAAAGATTTAGGTGAACTGATACACAGTGAAGTGGACAGAACCAAGAGAATCTTCTGTTCACTTGTGAATGACTCAGCTTTTCTCAGCAATACAATGATACAAGAAATATCAAAGGACTAATAATGAAGCATACTATCCTCCTCTAAAACAAAGAACTGATACTGATTGATTACAGATTAAAGAATCCTATTTCACTTTCTTTCATATGTTTTCTTTTATCTGAAATTTCTTGCACAAAATGACTACTATGGAAATGTTTTCCATCATTACATGTGTATAATCTATATCTTGAATTCCAAATTTTTTTTCTGTCATTCTCCCTCACCTCCTTTATCAAGCATTCTGATGTAGGTTATTCATGTACAATTATTTTAAACATATTTCCATATTACTCATGTTGTGAAAGAAAAATGAGAACAAAAGGGAAAAACACAAGAAAAAAAGTAAACAAATAAAAAGGTAAAAATAGTATGCTTCAATCTATTTTCAGTCTTGACAATTCTCTTTCTGGATGCAGATGGCATTTTTCATCCCAAGTCTATGGGAATTTTCTTGGATCACTGTATTGCTGAGAAGAGCTAAGTCTATCATATTTGATCATCACATAATCTTGCTATATAACCTTAATCTAATAGTAATCCATGTCAGAGAGGGGATATGGTGGGGAAAGGAGGAAGTAATAGAATTTAGAACTCAGAATTTTAAAAATATATAATAATAGTTTTTATTTTTCAAAATGCATGCAAAAAATAAAAACCTCACAATCAAATGCACAAAGGCACACACAGTAAATGCTTCCTTTTTAGACCACTGTACAATAAAAATTATATTCCATAAAGAACCATGGAAAGGTAGACTAAAAAAATCAATTGGAAATTAAATAATCCGCTTCTAAAGAATGAGTGAGTCAAACAACAAATCACAGAAACAATCCATAATTTCATCCAAGAAAATGATAATAATGAGACAATATATGGAAACTTATAGGACACAATCAAAGCAGTTCTTAGGGGAAATTTTATCTCTCTAGAGAGCTATATAAATAAATAGAGAAAGAGGAGATCAATGAATTGGGCATGCTTAAAAAAGCTTTAAAATATAGAAAAACATTAAAAATCTCCAATTAGAAATTCTGAAACTCAAAAGAGAGATTATTAAAATTGAAACTAAAAAACGTATTGAACTAATTAATAAAACTAAGAGTTGGTTTTATGGAAAAGCCAACACAATAAATAAACCCTCAGTTAATTTGAACAGAAGGAAAGAAAAAAAAATTACCAGTATCAAAAATGAAAAGGTTGAATTTACTACCAATGAAAAAGAAATTAAAGCAATAATTAGGAGCCATTGTGCCCAACTGTATGGCAGCCAATCTGACAATCTAACTAAAATGGATGAGTATTAAAAAATATAAATTGCCCAGATTAACAGAAAAGGAAAGAAATTAATTAGTCAAATTTTAGTAAAAGGAAATTAAACAAGCTATGGATGAACTCCCTAAGAAAAAAAATCTTCAGGGCCAGACTGATTTACAAGTGAATTCTGCCAAACATTTAAAGAATACTACTATGTAAACTAATTGGAAAAATAGGTTAAAAAAAAAAGTCCTGCCAAATTCTTTCTATGATACAAATATGGTACTGATACCCAACAAGGAAGAGCCAAAACAGAGAAAGACAATTACAAACCAATGTCCCTCATGATATTTGTACACAAAATTTAAATAAAATATTAGAAAGCAATTGCAGCAACTTATCAGCAGGATAATATATTATGGCCAAGTGGGATTTATACCAGTAATGCAAGGCTGGTATCAGGAAAACTATTACCATAATCCAATATTTCAATAACAAAGCTAACAGAAATCATATGATAACTTCAATAAATACAGAAAACAGTTTTGACAAAATACAACACCCATTGCTATTAAAAAAAAAAACAACTAGAGAGCATAGGAATAAAGGAAATCTTTTTTTTTTCCTTAAATAATAAGCAATGTTTTATTTATAATGGAAAGAAGCTGGACTCATTCCCAATAAGATCAGGGGTGATACAAGATGTTCATTATCACTAGATTATTCAACATTGTATTCACTATTTGACAAAAATTGCTGGTAAAACTGGAAAATAACCTGTCAGAAACATGGCATAGACCTACATCTCACATCCCATACCAAAATAAGGTTAATATGGGTATATAATTTGGGCTCAAAGGACAATACTATAAGCAAATTAGAAGAGCAAGGGATAATTTACCATCAGATGTTTGAAGAAGGAAAGCATTTATGACCAAAGAAAGTCTAGAGAACATCATGAAAGGCAAAATGAACATTGATTGCATTAACTTAGAAAGGTTTTGCACAAACAAAATCAACAGAAACAAGGGTAAAAGGGAAGTAGAAAACTGGGAAAAAATTTTTACAGCCCAGCATTTCTGATAAACATCTCATTTCTAAAATATATAAAGAACTGTGCCAAATTTATAAGAATACTGGTCATTCCCCAATTGAGGATATGAGAAATTTTCAGATCATGAAATTATAGTTATTTATAGTCATATAAAAAATGCTCTAAATCACTATTGATCAGAGAAATGCAAATTAAAACAACTATAAGGTACCACCTCATATCTCTCAGGCAGGAAAAAGATAATGATAAATGTTGGAGGGGATGTTGGAAAATAATATGTCAGAAACTCAGCATAGGCCTACATCTCACACTCCATATCGAAATAAGGTCAAAATGGGTACATGATTTGAGCATAAATGATGATACCATAAACAAATTAGGGGAGCAAAGGATAATTTACCTTTGGAGAAGGGATACATTTATGACCAAAGAACTACAGAACATCATGAAAGGTAAAATGGACAACTTTGATTATATTGAAAAGGTTTTGCACAAACAAAACCAATAGAAACAAGATTAAAAGGGAAGTACAAAGCTGGGAAAAAGTCTTTACA
>JAJPUD010009472.1:58796-74403 GCA_023553655.1 Myrmecobius fasciatus
CTGGGACACTAATGAATTGTTGGTAGAGTTGTGAAATGATCCAACCACTCTTGAGAGAAATCTGGACTGGGTCTGTATTCCAAGCAAATCATAAAGGAGAAAAAAGGATCCTACAAGTGCAAAAATGTTTGTAGCAGTTCTTTTTGTGATAAGAAAGAATTGGAAAATGAGTAGATGCCCATCAATTGGGGAATGACTGAATAAGCTGTGGTATATGAAAGCAATGGAATATTATTGTTCTATTAAAAATGATGAACAAGCAGATTATGGAAAGGCTTAGAAAGATTTACGTGAACTGATGCTAAGGGAAACAAAGAGAACTAGGAATACATTGTACACAATAACAGCAAGAATGAGCAATGATCAACCATGAATGACTTGGTTCTTCTCGGTGGTTCAGTGATCCAAAGCAATCCCAATAAACTTTGGGTAGAAATTGCCATGTGCATCCAGAAAAAGAATTATGTATTTATACAAAATAATTAATGTAAATCAATACATGCTATGTTCACTTTTTCACTTCTTTTTTTTCTGGGTTTTTTCCTCTCTCCCAGGGTTTTTTTCTTTTGTTTTGATTTTTCTCTCCCTACATGATTCAAAAAGCAGTGCACACCTAAAATTAATTAATTAACAAACAAACAAACAAACAAACCAAACAACAACAACAAAAATCATAATCCCAGGATGAAGTGCAAAGGATTCAGGAAGGAATATGTTATCCATATCCAGATGGACTTTGACTACTAGTTGAAGCATTTTTTTCACTTTATTCTTTTTACTTTGTTTTTGTTTAGTCTTCTTTTGATCTCTTTATTTCTTCTCAACTGTGACCAATATTGAAATATATCTTATATGATAGCATAGGCATAACAAACATAAAAATGTCATTTTTGGAAGAGAGGAGGAGAGGGATGGAGGGAAAAATAAGGTTAAAATTGAATGCTAAAAATTGTTTTGATATGTAATTGGAGAAAAACACTGTTTAAAAAATAAAATAAAGCTCTTAAAATCATAATACATGCAAAGAGAGTTTCTAGTATTCATCCTTGCAAAACCTTGTGTTCCAAATTTTTCTCCCTCCCTCCTCACCTCTCCTCTTCCCTAGATAGCAAATAATCCAATATAGGTTAAACATGTGCAATTCTTCTAACCATATCTCCACATTTATCATGCTGCACAAGAAAAATAAGATCATAAGAGAAAAAAGGAGAAAGACAAAAACAAGAAAGCAAGCAACAACAATAAAAGTGAAAATACTATGTTATGCACATTGGATACCTGTGGTCCTCTCTCTGTATGCAGAAGGTTCTCTCCAATACAAGTCTATTGAAATTGGCATGAATCATCTCATTGTTGAAGAGCCAAGTCCATCAGAATTGATCATGTCATAGCCTTGTTGTTGCTGGGTACAATGTTCTCTTAGTTTTAGTCACTTTACTTAGCATTAGTTCATATAAGTCTCTCCAGGTCTTTCTGAAATCAGTCAGCTGATTGTTTCTTATAAAACAATAATATTCCATTACATTCATAGACCATAACTTATTAAGCCATTTCCCAACAAATGGGCCTTCACTCAGTTTCCAGTTTCTTGCCTCTACAAAAGGGCTGCTACAAATATTTTTGCACATGTGGGTTCTTTTCCCTTTTTTATGATTTCTTTGGGAATAGAGACATTGCTGGATCAATGAAGTATGCACAGTCTGCTAGCCTTTTGGGCATAGTTCCAAATTGCTCTCCAGAATGGTTAGATCAGTTCCCAACTCCACAAACAATGAATTAGTGTCCTAGTTTTCCTGTATCCCCTCCAACATTTATTATTATCTTTTCCTGTTATCTTAGCCAATCTGACAGGTGTGTAGTGGTACCTCAGAGTTGTCTTAATTTGCATTTCTCTGATCAATAGTGATTTGGAGCACCTTTTCATATGACTAGAAATGGTTTTAATTTCTTCTTCTGAAAATGTTCTATTCATATCCTTTGACCATTTGTCAATTGGAAAATGGCTTGTATTCTTATAAATTTAAGTCAATTCTCTCTATATTTCAGAAATGAGGCCTTTATCAGAATCCTTGGGTGTAAATTTTTTTTCCACCAGCTTTATGCTTCTCTTCTAATCTTGACTGCATTGTTCTTGTTTGCACAAAATGTTTTTAATGTAATTTAATCAAAATTATCAATTTTTTATTTCATAATATTCTCTAGTTCTTTCTGGCCATAATTTTCTTCCTTCTCCATAGATCTGAGAAGTAGATTATCCCTTGTTCTCTTAATTTGCTTACAGTTTTACACTTTATATCTCCATCATGAACCCATTTTGATCTTATTTTGATAAAGGGTATGAAGTGTTGGTCAATGCCTAGTTTCTGCCATTTTTTCCCAGCAAATTTTGTCATATACTGAGTTTTTACCCTAACCCAGAAGCTGCAGTCTTTGGGTTTATCAAACATTAGATTACTATAGTCACTGACTATTGCATCTTTTGAACTAGCCTATTCCACTAATCAAGTACTCTGCTTCTTAGTCAGTATCAAATGTTTTTTTTTTCTTCCCCTCTTTATGGTATGTAGTATTGCCTCTTTATCCCAGTCTCAATGTAAGTACGTTTTCAGAACTCTGAGCTCTCTTTCCCTCTGTAATGTCTCTGTGTCTATTGTTCCTCTGCACCTCATTTGTATGATTATAATTACTATTTTTACCTTAACTCTGCCCCAGTTTTTCTTTTGAGGTACTCTATTGTTGATGCCAATCAACGATATGGTATTCATTTTCTACGTAAAAAACAAACAAATAAACAAAAAAAAAACTTTGTCCATGTTGAGTTCCTTGAAATTGATCTTTGGTATTGGCTCTTATATGTTAATTTTTCAATTAAGTTCAGTTTTGGTTAATAGAAAGTTCTGAAAATCTGCAAGTTTGTTGAGTATTAATTTTTTCTTATTTGATATTACAGATAATTTTGCTGGATATATTTTTGGTCGCAGGGCTAGTTCTTTTGATTGTCAGTAGATATGATTCCAGGACCTGTGGTCTTTTGTTGTGGCTGTGGATAAGGATTGCACAATTCTAATTGTACCTTCAGCATATTTAAATTGGTTTTTTTCTTGTGTCTTGCACAATTTTTTCTTTGATCTGGGGGTTTCAAAATTTAGCAATAATATTCTTATGTGTTTTCCACAAAGAATTTTATATTGAGGTGGTGATTGGTGTATTTTTTCTTCTATTTCTAATTTCTCCTCATGTTCTATCACTAAAGGACAATTTTCTTGGATTATTTCTTGCATTATTTTGTCACATTTTTTGTCACAATTTTCAGGTAGTCCAATTATTCTTATTTTTTTTCTTCTTCATCTGTTCTCCAGATTTGTCCCTTTTTTCATTCTTTAGAATCTGTTTCGCTGTTTCTTGGTCTCATAGCTTCACTGGCTTCTTGCCCGATTCTAATTTCCAAAGAGTTATTTTCATCTTTTTCTAGCTGCTTAACTTTTTTTTCCCCATAATCTTCTTGCTTTTCTTGGATGATTTTAATTTTATTTTAGTTTTTCCTCAATGTCTCTCATTTGATTTAAATCCTTTTTTGATTTTTTTTCTATAATTTCTCTCTAAGCTGGGAGTCATTTCACATTAACCTTTGGGGTAAAAGAAGCTTGTTTTACTTCAATGTGCTCCTCTAAAGATGAACCCTGGTCTTCTCCGTTCCCCAATTGAAACTTATTTCAAGGTGGGGTTCTTTCTTCATTTTCGGCTTTTTTAAAATAAGAGGTATGAGTGTAAGCACCTCTAATCCTGGAGTGGGAGGATGGTTCCTCTTAGCTTCACTTGAGCTTTCCTTTCTAACCTGGAACCCCAAACCAAGAGCTCCACCCTCTAGCAAGTGCCCACTCCAGCAGTGGCCCTGCCCCACTGTCTTTGCACTCACCTGGTGCTGGTTCCTTTCCCCCTAGAACCATGTCCCTGCAGCCCAGCTGGGCCTGGTGTTCCTAATCAGCTGAGGGTAACTCAGACCTTGACTCCACACACTGTACAGGAGATAGAAGTTTATGTGGTTGCTGCTAGGGCTCCAGCCAAACCACCTAATCCCAGGGCTCCCCATTTGATGCTCCTATAGAGCTATCCATGGCCTCTGCATTTCACATAAGTCAATCCCTACCCTGCTGTCTTTCTTTGGATCTTCTTGGATTGGACCTGAAGGATCCCTGTTCTCCCCAAAGTCTTCCTGATTTTTCACTTATCTGGTGAAAATCTGGAGATTTTGAAATTTAAAACCTACACTGCCATCTCCCCAGAATCCACCAGTACCAAAGTTTTTGATGACCTCTGCTTTATAATGTAATTTTAGGTTTGGTACAGCTAGGCTCCCTTTGTTAGTTTTTTTTTTAAATATTAATTCCCTTAAAATTCTTGGCCTTTTGTTCTTTCAGATGAATTTTATTTTTTTATCGACATAAATAATTTCTTGGCAGTTTGATTGATATGGCACTGAATAAGTAGATTAATTTAGGTAGAATTGTCATTATTATTATATTAGCTCAGTCTACCCATGAGCACTTGATATTCTTCCAACTGCTTAAAAAATTGTTTTAATGTCTACTTAAAGAAAAAATAAGATAATTGTGTGTTAAGAATAAAATTACATTAAATCCACAGAAGCAAAAAAAAATACAAGAGGAAATAAGTATGAAAAAAGAATGTAAATTAGTGGACTAAATTCAACATTTCTGCATATGAATAAATGTAGGGAAGATTATATTATAGAAAGGGAAACTGCATAAATTGGGAGAAGGGATAGAGAATAATGTATGATATATCTAATAAAGTTCATCAGTGAACAGTGAAGCAAAGATTGTGGCAAATAAAAAGACTTCAATAGAAGGGAGAGGTGGTAGAAAGAAACAGCTATCTGAAACCTGGAGAATTAAAAGGGGGAAGTCTCTCGCTCCAGTGGTGGAAGTACTATATATCTAAAACAGGACAAGTGGGATTTTATGCTAGGTGAACACCTCATTGAGATCAAAAAACGTTTGCTTAGTGGAAAAAAGCAAGACTTTATAGAGAGTTCCAAATACTGTTGAAATACCTGAGGGGCACTGAGCAAGATTATTGTAATTTCACATATACCCAGTGCACCCTAATCTAAAATGGTTGATGGTCAGATTTTAATGGAGAGTGCAATAGGGACTTCCACTAAAATGTTACAAAATTCAAAACATGTAAAGAAACAAAACACATTTGAACTTAAAGAAACTCAGGAGAAACATTTGGTCAAGGAGGAATTCCTTCTTAGAAATGAGTTATGAATTTTTATAAAACTGTATGTACATATAGTTTGATTTGAGCTCAGGAAAAAGTCTTTTGGACTCTAGAGCCCTTTTATGAAATTGCTAATTAATTTTGATAAATCCCTTTTAATATGGCAAGAATTTCCACTTGGGCTTATCAGTTTAAGAGTTATGCTTGTACTCAATGGACCAAATTCTGCCCTAAGCTAGTTATGCATAACACCTGCTAAAGTTAATAGGCTCCACATGAGTAGCTGGTTTTGCCATGGAGTCAGGAGGAATTAACTAATAATGAAATCTGGCTGATGATATCTTCAATTTTTCCATTTAATGAGAATTTGTTTTCCTTGCATAACTCTCTATGAATTATTTTTAAAGCTTGCTGACTATTAGATGTCTCATCATTTTTTCCTCTTACTTCAATATGCAGAATATAATCAGGTAATGGAAATAGTTTATAGAAAGTTCTGTTACCATTCTGTGACCTGATGATGCGAGCAGTTAATTAATGCTACATAGTTATTTTGAAAAATAACTCTTAATAGGTTGTTTTTTCTTTGACTATAAAAGCAAGAGAGAAACTTATGGACAGGAAAATATTATTTAGTCCAATTCAACAAGCACTTTTAAAGTGTTTACTTTATTCCAGGTATTTGATATATAAAGAAAATCAACAATCTTTCCTTCCAAGGGGTTTACACTTTATCAGGACAGATATAATAAGTGCAAAGATAAATAAGAATAAAACAATACAAATATTAACAAAAGGAAGAAAGGACTAACAATTTAGGTGATTTAAAAAAAAGTCTTATTTGGCTATAGTTTGAAGAAATCTAAGGATTCTAAGCTGAAGAAATTTGAGGAGACAATATATTTCAGATATGAGGGATCATGTGAATGAAATAGAATTTAAAATGGGAATGAATTTTAACAATTGTTTGCAAGGCCATTGAATTTATCAAAATCATATCAAAAGTTTAAAAGACATATATTTAGCCTCACAAATAAAAGTTCATAATCATGAAAATAAAAATAAAAAACTTTGAAAAATTAGTATAATTTGTTAATTTTACTTTGAAACACAATTAAAAAAAAACTAATGTGGAAGTCCAAATTGAGCCATTATCTTATACATGAAAGTGAGAAAGTAGGGAATTCAGGTATATAACATAATTTTTTAGTTCTAATTCTATCATCTCTTGAACTCTGAAACTGGAATGCCCTCTTTCACTTTTCTCTTTCTATGCAAATCCTTTCCATACTCCAAAAAACAAATCAAGTATCATCTCTTCCATGATATCTATTCTGACCAACTGGTCCCAAGGTCAATCTTTCTCCTTTCTCCTGAATTTTAGTAATATGGTATATTCTGTAACATGTATTTATTAAATATTAATTCAATTTCTACTATTTGAAGAGGACTTTGCTAAAATACTGGAGAGAGAGAAAATTTTAGATGAAATATGATTTCTTGTCTCTTTGGGCTTGCATGCTAGCAAAAGTATGAAAAAGAAATCCTTAATTTCTGATAAACATCATTTACATTAAAAATGCTTTAGAAAGTTGCAAAATAAAGTGCTATCATTGGCCAACAAGAGCATATGGGAGGACTTAATAGTGGTATTGAGACAGTATGACACTTAAATTAGAATTTTAAAAATATATAGAAAGCCACTAGGTCTAGATATTAGAAAAAGCAAAAGTAATTGTTTGAGTGGGTAAGTGACAAATGCATTTGAGAAACAGAGAGCGAAAAGATGACTTCTGCAAGATCATAAAATGGAGATTTCTGGAGAACGTTGAATGCCAGACAAAGGAATATGAATTTAGTTCAGTAGACAATAAGGAAATGCTAAAGATTTTTTGAATAGTTTTGATATACCTGTAAGAGAGAAAAGCAATTTAGAAAATAAAAAGTGTAAAGGTGGTAAGATTAGTAATAAGAGTTAGCATTTCATATAACACTATGATTTGCAAGGTATTTACACATATCTCTTAGACTTTCACAACACTGTGAAGTAGGAATTATAATTAGATCTATTTTGCAAATAAGGAAACTGAGGGTCATAGAGCTTTAAAGACTAAGCATGGTCACAGAACTAGTAGGATTTAAACTGTTTTTCCTCATTCCTATTCTGGTACTCTCTCCTCCATGTCATCTAGTGTTATTAGACTAGCAGAACATATTATATTGATCTAAGTTGGCAGTTAGAAAAATTAAAGAGTAGGATATATATCTATATTACATATACATATGCCTACACACACACATATATATATCTATATGCATATGAATTTGTGTGTGTGTGTGGATGGAGATTTCAGAGATGGAGCAAAAGTAGAATTGACATGATAGTAAATGAGTTGATCTGAAAGAAAATGCAGAAAGAAGAACTAAAGATGACCCAAGGTTTCAACTTATAATCAAAAATATTTAAAAATTTAAATGGAGATGTATTTTGTTCTTCATCTTGAAAAAGGTCAGTGACATTATAGATCTGTGTGTGAATTGGATTCAAGTGAGGCACTATTATGCAAGGTCCTCAGCTTCACTCTCTCTTCCTGAGTCATTAAATTAAGTAGCAGGACAAAAGTCAAAACTATAGATAACAGCCCAAAAGGCAGTGGATGACCTTGCCATCCAAATGCCTGACAAAGTTGTATGAACTCCGCAGTTTCTGCCTGCGTCAGCTGGCTTCCTGGCCTTTGGAACAAATTGTTCTCACCTATTCATTCTGAAGGGTCTTTACATGCTTGAGGTAGACACCCCTTGACTCAATGACAGATTTGAGGCCTGTTAGCTATCCTCAAGCTGACTTAAGATGTCTACTGAGACCATTTACTAGATTATGGTCATTGGGCTCTTAACAACCTTTTGAAGTCTCAAGTGCAAGTTGAGTGAAAGTGGGCATCAGAAGTGGATTAGCAGCCCTGGAAAGGGCTCAGGAAACCTTCACCTCAGAGGTACTAATCCTCCCTGAAAATCCAAGAAAGAGAAGCAAGCTTAGTAATACAATAAGTTTCATTTTTAGTATTCTGAGTTTGAAATACTTGATGAAAATTCCTCAAGACTAAGGAATATCTCATTTCTGTATTTGTAACCCAAATAGTTAATGCAGGGCCTAACATATAATAGTTATTTCATAAACAATGTTGATTATTTTTATTTATCTTATTGTAGCTTGTTTATATATAATTGTTTACATGTTTCTTCTCCCATTGGATTGTGAACTCTTTGAGGGCAGAGATAGGCTAGCATTTCTTGGTATACTAAGCACTTAGCACACACACAGAAGGTGCTTAATAAATATTTATTGACTGACTGATTAACTACTTGATTAAACACTGATGAAACATCCAGCGGAGATGTTCTCTAGAGAAGTTGAGATTTTATTCCAGAACCTTAATGAGATAACATGACAATAAATTTAGAGTTGTGTCACCTGCATAGATGTGATTGTTGAAATCATGGACTCATGATATAAAGAATGAGAATAAAGAGAGAATAGGGCTGGCATATATAGTACCATATAACTCAAAGCAGAAGATGAGTAGTTAGTGAAGGAAAAGAAGCAGTTGGAAAGATAAGAGAAGTGTTTGCTGTGAATCTTTCAGAAGATATTTGACCAAGACTGAATTGACATAGTTTCTAAAGGTCCTTCCATGTTTCAGATGAGCCTTTCTCTCTAACCAAATATTTGGTGAATCTAAGGTACAGAATGTCATGTAAAAATGTAGCAAATTTTTTAATTAAAAAAAAAACTGAAGAATAAGTGGGGATAAGACCATTGGCTTTTATTAGGATTTCATTGGTTACCATACAGAAAAAAGTTTCACCTGGTTAGTGAAACGTGAGTCAGATTGCAAAGGGTTAAGAATAGAGTGGGTAATGAAAATGTTGAGATATAAATCACTTTTCAAAGAAATTGAGCAATGAAGAGAGGAGTAAAATAAAGTTGTGATTGGATATGCTAGAGTTAAATGAGTTTTGATGTTATTGCTTTGTTTTAGTTTTGGTCTGGGTGTTTTTGTAGACATATAAGAAGAAGCCATCAGATAGAAAAATATGTGAAAAAGAGCAAATGCCTTCTGCCTAGCAAAGAGTAGAGAAAGCAAGAGAAAATTTAATAAGAAGTACAGGTGGAGTGATTACCCTTATGGGGGAGGAAAGATATCTCTTCAGTGATTAGAAAGCTGGGGGAGAAAAATGAGTAGTGATACTGAAAGAAGAATGGTGAATAGAGGCTATTGAAGCTTCGGTCATTTTCTTGAAAAGTGGGGATACTATTGTAGATTGGAGGAGAAAACAACATATTTGATGTAATGAGTGTGGAGAACAAAATAGAAACCCAGAAAAAGGAGGCTATATTTTCAAGTAAAAGCTTGCTTCCATATGAAGTTAGGCACCATGAATTAATGAATTTAGATTTATTTCATGTTGAAATCGTGTGTGTGTGTGCTTGCGCATGATGCTTAGCTACCCCAGAGTAGAAGTGAAAAACTAAATGGTTTGTTTTATCCAAAGACTTAGTATATATTGTATAATCCTGTTTCTTATTTTTTCATCTGCATGTCTTGCTTCTTCAATTAGATTGTAAAGCAATTGTATACAGAAACCATGAATTTTCCTTTATTTTAATATCTCCTACAGTATCTACTACAGTGACAATACAAAGTGCTCAATTAATCACAACTGAATGATAGATTGATGCCAGCTCCACCAATGTTATAATATATTCAATTAATTTAGAAGCAACTTCTGGGTGAAGAAGTTGTCTTTTTGATTTGCAATATCAAATATTTAGACAATCATTTGCAAATGCATATATCTAGAAGACATTTACTGAGTTGTCATCCATCACAAACTTTCATCAAGAATCTCAATTCCACTTACACTCAACAAGTGAATTCAATTAATCTTTAAGATAACCATTCAACTTACTACTAATATCAAAAATAAGGGTTCACTTGGAAGACTTTTATATTCTATCACTGAGATAGCATAGATGCTGAATGTAATCATTTAAAATACAATTATGCCAAATATTTTGGGGCAGGATCAAATCTTTAGTTTTTAACAGTTTTGTTTGGATTTAATTTTTTTCTTTTACCATAAATAATTCGTATTGACCTATTGTACGTATAGTACTATTGTTGACATAAAAGGTGTACAATATGGTCCAAAACTTCTAGAGCTTATCAAAGTCACTGGATGGATTATACAGACATTACCACCACTAAAATAGATATTCACAAAATATTTCATTAATAACAATAAATTATGAATTATGTATCAATATGTTTTTAGGATCTAAATTTTCAAGTGACTTCAAGGATAAGATTGATTTGAGTCATTTATCAATACTTTTTTGAGAATTTTAGTAGGATTACAAAAGAGATATGGAGTATTATTGCTACTATGTATTATAACTGAGTGTTTTTTTTTTCCTTACTGAATAAAATTTAAGCTCCTTGAGGGTAGAGATCTGATCTTGTTCATTTATATCTCTTCTAGTGCCTACCCTGCTGGCAAATATATCCAGGAATTAACATGGTGAACAAGATTGATCTTAAAAAAAAGGAAAAAACAAGAAATTTAATGAAGCCTATAAAAAGCACTTCTACATAGGAGAATCTAGAGTGTGTTGGCCCTGAAGTTGAGGGATTTATTTTCTGAAAGAATTAATTAATTGATTAGTGGAGATAAGGGACATTATTCAAAGGCAAGATAATATGTGCAAATGCATGGAATTGGTAATGGGAAATATATATGTCAGACAAAATTTCAGGTATTAGTTATCTGAATAACATTGTAGAGAAATTAAAATATATAAAGAGGTCAATAGAAGTCATCCACATACTGATGACATTTATTACCATTTATTTGAAAAGATAAGCTTTTTGAGTTAGTATAAATAGAAAATATTAGAAGACTTTTAAAATATTATTAGTGCTAGAACAAGTAAAGCAAGTAAAGACTGGTCAGAAGAAAGAATAAAGTCAAGTTTTAACATCATGGAAGACAACAGGAGAGTTTCACTAAGCAGTCTAAGGTAAATTTTATGAAATGAATATTTCTAAGAAGTCAGAGAGAATAAAGCCTGAGTTATGGGTTTAAGTACTGAGTGATCATCAGTGTTCAAAAAATGAATGAATAAAAAAGCATTAATAAGCTCTTCCTATGTGCCAAGGATTGTAATGTATTCTGGGGTTATGAATTCAAAAAGTGTCATTACTTTAAAAGAGCTTAAATTTTAATTGAGCATAAAGGGACAATATATCAGAAAATGGTTTTGTATGGAAAATCTTTGGAATAGTAAGTGGAACCATGTCTTGGAATCTGGGACCAACTACTTCCAGAAGATCACATTCACTAGTGCTTGCTAACTTATCTATGAAGTCATGACCGTAGGGTCCTATTTACAAAGTGGAATGGATTTAGATTTTACCATGACCACCCAAGACTTGATCTCATAAAATTCAGTGTTCTTCAGAAAGCAGCAGTGTAGTAAATGATAGAGGCCTCCAGAATAGGAGTAGGATAAGATTAATATAGTACATAAATTATAATATAGTGTAAAGACCTGGATTTTAGTCTCATTTTTTCCCATTAAGTATTTGTGACAATGATCAAAGTATCTAAACTTCAGGGTCTTCATTTCCTTACAGCTAAACGAGGAAGCTGAATTATAAGATGAATACTATTGTAAGTTTCAATTCACTTCTCATGTTTCCATGGTTCTAGTTATAGTTAGATTTCAAATGATTAAAAAGTGAACAAACAGGAAAGAAGAGAACATGAAGTAGTACTAACAAAGGAATGAGAAGAAAGTTGCCAAATGAAATAGGGGCAAGTGATATTTTGTTTTTGTTTTCTTAAAATGGAAGAGCTGAACACATTTAAAGACAGAAGTATATTTATATGAACAAAAAAGCAAGTACCTAAGAGAAAGAGATGTTTAGGAAAAGCAGAGCTTGGTTATTATAGGACGACAGGATAAAGAGCCCAATCCATTCCACCTTTTTACTGTAGCCCAATGAATCTCTAGGAACTTGCATGGATTTAAGCTAAGGATCAGAAGCATAAGGGAAATTTAAAAGTAGGTGACTCCTGAAAGTTAAATAGTAAACAAAATTTCAAAAGGATCAAAGGAGTTAAAAAAGATAGAATTAACATTGACCTAATTTAATGGCTGATTATATGCAGCTGAATTGTTGAATTACAAAAGAGCTGAAATGATCCTTGGGAGACTTCTTCCGGGGGTGGAGCCATGGTGGCGGAGATCTGACAGGAGTCTCTGTAATCTCCTCTAACCTCCCCTCAAACCAACAACATATGAAGCCTCTAGACTGATTCTGAAGCAAAAAAACCCACAATATCTGGAGAACAACACGATTCTAGAAGAAGATACTCTGGAAGAACCTCAAAACAGGTCTGTTTTAATTGGGCAGGGGGTGGTCTACTGAACCCAGACTGTGTCACAAGGTTTTCTTTGAAGATTGCATAAAAAATCTTAAAAGAGAGTTAGAAGAAACATGGGGAAATGAAATGACATCACTGCAAAATGAAATAGAAAAAATGGAAAAAGAATGCAATGAACAAAAAAATGTAATTGGTCAATTGCAAAAGGAACTAAAAACAGTAACTGAAGAAAATAAGACATTAAAAATTAGAATCGAACAATTGGAAATGAATGATTCATCAAGACGTCAAGAATCAGTCGAACAAAAACAAAAAAAAAATGAAAAGATAGAGAAAAACATGAAATATCTCCTAGGAAAAACAACTGACCTGGAAAATAGAACTAGTAGAGACAATCTAAGGATTATAGTGCTTCCTGAAAGCCATGATGAAAAAAAGAACCTAGACACTATCTTCCAGGAAATCATAAAAGAAAACTGTCCTGATATTTTAGAACCAGAAGGCAAAATACTCCTTGAAACAATCCACCGATCACCTCCTGAAAGAAACCCAAAAATTAAGTCCCCCAGAAATATCGTGGCTAAATTCCAGAAATATCATCCCAAGGAAAAGATATTACAAGAAGCCAGAAAGAAACAATTTAAATATCAGGGAACCACAATTAGGATCACACAGGACCTAGCAGCTTCTACTTTGAAGGATCGAAGGGCCTGGAATCAGATATTCCGAAGGGCAAAGGAACTTGGATTACAGCCAAGAATAAGTTACCCAGCTAGAATGAGCATTATCTTCCAGGGAAGAAGATGGTCATTCAATGATATAAAAGAATTTCACCTATTTCTACTGAAAAGACCAGAACTGAACAAAAAATTTGATCTACAAACACAGAACACAAGAGAAACATAAAAAGGTAACAAGGGAAAAAAAGACTCTTGAGAACTATATTTATGTTATAGATACTTACAGAATGACGGTTGATTTTATGAATCTATTATTACATTATGATTATGATATGATTACTGTGATTTTATGATTATTATCATATGATTACTGTGATTTTATGATTATTATTACATGTTTATTGTGATTTTATGAATCTTACGATATGATAAACTGAAAAAGAAATTAGAGGTAGAAAAGGGATAACACTGGAAGAAGAGGAAAAGGAGGTAAAATAAGGGAAATTACATCAAATGTAGAGGCAAAGAAAACCTATAATGATTGAGGGGAGAAAAGGGAGGGGAATGAGAATTGGGTTAATCTCCATCTCATCAGATTTGGCTCAGAGGGAATAATAGATGTACTTATAAGGAGGGTGGGGGGAAAGGTGGGCAAAATGGGGTGGGTGGGGCTCTAAAGGTGAAGGATTGTTTGAGGGAAGTGGTTTTCAAAAGGAAAAATAGTAGGGAGAAGGGAAAGGGGATAAGAAAGAGAAAAGCATAAGCTAGAGTAAATAAGATGGCAGGAAATACAGAATTAGTTATTTTAACTGTGAATGTGAATGGAATGAACTCTCCCTTAAAGCAGAAGCAGATAGCAGATTGGATTAAAAACCAGAATCCAACAATATGTTGTATACAAGAAACACATCTAAAACACAGAGATACATACAGGGTGAAGGTAAAAGGCTGGAGCAGAATCTATTATGCTTCAGGTGAACAAAAAAAAGCAGGGGTAGCAATCCTGATCTCAGACCAAGTAAAAGCAAAGATAGACTTCATTAAAAGAGACAAAGAAGGAAATTATATCTTCCTAAAGGGTACCATAGATGATGAAGCAATATCAATACTAAACATATATGCACCAAGTGGTATAGCATGGAAATTCCTAGAGGAAAGGTTCAGAGAGATGCAAGAAGAAATAGACAGCAAAACTATAATAGTGGGGGATCTCAACCTCCCTCTCTCAGAACTTGATAAATCAAACCACAAAATAAATAAGAAAGAAGTTAAGGAGGTAAACAAAATGTTAGAAAAGTTAGGTATGATAGATCTTTGGAGGAAATTAAATGGAGTCAGAAAGGAGTTTACTTTTTTCTCAGCAGTCCATGGAACTTATACAAAAATTGACCATGTCTTAGGACACAAAATCCTCAAAATCAAATGCAGGAAGGCAGAAATAATAAATGCATTTTTTTCAGATCATGACGAAATAAAAATCACATGCAATATAAGGCCAGGAGAAAATAGACCAAAAAGCAATTTGAAACTAAATAATTTTATCCTAAAGAATGAATGGGGGGGGCGGAGCCAAGATGGTGGAGTGAAAAGGTGACTTTCTGCCTCTCCTCCGATCTTCTCTCAAATCAACAATAAAATAAGCCTCTGAACTGATCTTCAAGTCAACGAACCCAGAAATATTTGGGCACGGCTCTCTGGAGAACTTCATATCAGGTTAGTCGGACTCGGACAGAGAGATAAATAGACGAACCCTGTGCAGGCCGGAAGTGAGGGTGGGACTCAGCTCAGCTCATCGTGGAAGAAATTCCAAACTCCAAACTCCAAATTCCAAACACCTGAAGTTTATCTGAGGCACTCGGGACACTCTGCCCTGATTGGGGGCAGGTGTTCTAGCAGACTTGCCTTGTTTAAGGAGTAATTCGGACTTAGTCCTAGCCCCCACCAGCCCAGCACCTTAAGTCAACTCGCCGAAGTGCCCCAGGGCAAAGCGTCTTCAGCCGAGGTTTTTTTTTTTCCCCTACCTTAAAGAGATATCCACTCTGTCTTAAAAAAAAATGATAAAGGAGCAAAAGAGAGCTCTCACCATAAACAGCTTCTATCAAGGCAAAGAAACGACCTCAGATACAGAGGTTTCTTTAGACAAAAATCCAGAAAAAAACAGCAAGGACCATCACTGGTCCCCTTTTCAAAAGGCCTTTCTGGAAGACTGCATAAAGAACCTCAAAAGA
>JAJPUD010009473.1:0-12931 GCA_023553655.1 Myrmecobius fasciatus
CCCCCCCCCAGACAGGACCGCGGGCCTCTCCCGAACCCGGGATTTTCAGGAACCCCGGTCCTCCCACAGTGAGCGCCTGTCGTCTGCTCAGACCCCGTCAGCCCAAGCCCGCAATGGGTCCCGTCCGGTCCCATAGAAAGACCGATCTCGGCTCTCTGGTGCGACAGCGTGACCCCCCAGCACGCACCGACGCACGTACGAGAGAGAGACAGACGGACGCAAACACAGATACACACATACACAGACGGGGGAGGGGGGAGAGAAAGGGAGAGGGAGAGAGACAGAGAGGGAGAGAGACAGAGAGGGAGAGGGAGAAGGAAACCGAGAGAGGGAGCCCATCTTATACCTTTAAGGTGCTCCTGAGGGGAGGAGTGATAGTTTATAAAGCAGGACCTGGAGCTACCTTTCTTCCCCGGTACCCCTGATCCGCCCCCTTTCTCCCCCCCCTCCTCTTTAGATTCAGAGGTGATTTGTTGTTTGTTTATTTGTTTGTTTATTTGTTTTTTTTTTTTTTTTTCTCAGACTAAGAGCTGCCCTTGGGGTCTGCAAACCCAGAGTTGAAGTAAGTGTTGGCAGGAGGGAGCTGGGGAAAACTTCAGCTCTCAATGCGCTGGCACCTTTCTAAATCTAGAATTTTCAGGGGATCAGATCAGGGCGCTGGATTCCGGCTAGTTCCATTCTCTCATTTTTACAAAAAAAGGAAACTGAGACTCAGAGAAATGGCCCGGTTTGCTGATGCACACCCCTGAGGGCATCTAAGGCAGAATTCACACTGGAGTCTTCCCCTGGCCCCTATCTTTACTGGGATGATTTTTTTGGGGGGAAGGTTTCTAAACTGCACCAATCCACACATGTCATCTCAGTGTATATACTTGGGTGGAGGTTCAAAGCTGCCAGGTGGATCTCTCAGCCTTCCTTACTTTCTCAGGATTTCGGATAGTAAATATGGGAGACAGTTCCCCTAATGCAGTACCCCGGCTCTAATGCCCATTAGGCCATCCCTCTGCCAGCTCCCCCACTGGAAGCCAGAGGTCCCTAAGGGATTTTATTATCAGGAAGTTTCAGGTTTTTCTTACAGGGGCCATTTCATCACATATGTCATTACCTTTCATGCAGAAATTTCCAAATGGCTCCTGTCCCTGACTGCACCTTGGGGACAGTGACAAGCCATCCTTCTCTTTTAGATACTGGCCAGCTTCAGGTTACTTCTGAAATTGTTCCTTGGAAATCCCTTGTGTCCTTGTCTTTGTGTGCCTTCCCCATCCTCCTTATGAGGACCATTATAATCCCCAACCTCCCTGAAGCAAACGGTTCATCTGGGCAGGATGCCTTCCACCTTTTAGGTCCCAAGCTCAATAATTTGTTAGTCAAAGGAAGTCAATTCACCTGAGGAAGGGAAGGGATAAAACTGATTCTCTCCCTCCCCCTCCCCTTGAAACTTTCCATTATAAATGTTTTTGGCCCAATCTAAATAAATATTTTTATTAATTGATCAGCTATATTGAAACCTTTCAGGAAAAGGCTTTGACCCTACAGAACCAAAGCCTGCAGGCCCATGGCCAGAGGCCCAGCCAGGGCAGAGGCCCTGGCCTGGCTCCCTATGAAGCAGAGGAGGGGGAGCAGAGAGATGGAGCAGAGAGATGGAGCAGCTGGTCACCATGGAGATGGAGGAGGCAGGCTCAGATGCTGCCAGGAGGACAAAGCCACAAGGCTGTGGCAACTTGTATGATGGTTCCCCACTTTCCTGGTCTGACTTTCTAGGAAGAAGGATTGAGGGGATACCAGATTAATAGATAGCTGGAGGGCAGGTAGTCCAAAAAGGCAGAGCCAGTTAGTTGGGTTAGCAATGCTTCCAGGTAAACTGGAAATTAAATCCTGGACACCTGGAGGAAAGGCAGAGGGTTTCAGAAAGACAAAAGAGGACTGCTGGCCGGAAGAGGGTCCAGAGGAAAGACTAAAATTGGGGTATGGGTAAGGAGTGCAGAGGATGGGGGTGATCCTGGGCACAAGGCCCTGCTGATGGCTGCAAGGATGAACATCACAGCCCTGACTTCAAGGTGTTTCTCACCTCAGAACCAGAGATGGGGCCCCAAGCATCCCTATGCAGGGCACCAAGTGGGGGGGAGGGTCAGGCAGAATTTAGGATCATGATCTCTGAGATATCCAGGCTGTGTCAGAGGCAGGATTCAAACTCAGGTCACCCAGCTCTCAAACCAGTGTCATACTCCCCCCCTCCCAGTCTAAGAGGAAGTCTGATATCAGAGGAAATTTAGGGGTAAAAGAGAGACAGATTCTCAGATTAGGAAAGGACCTCTGCATTGCCTTCCATAGCCACCCAAGCATCCAGTCCACAGATGCCTGGACTCGGTTTGATGCCCTGAGGCAGCCCCTCCAGCTTTGGAAGGTGGCTGCTGACAAGAAACAGTCATTCCTTCAAATCTAAAGGGTTTTTTTTTGGGGGGGGAGATTTCAAGTCATTATCTCTTGCCACAAGCAGAGCAAGTAAAATGGCTCTGCCACAGCACAGCCCGCACATACCCAAAGGACCCTACTTCCAGATCTGTTCCCATGTTCCTTTGAACAATCCTCATGTAGGATGATGGATGGCCTTCCCCATTCTGATGGAACTTCTCCATCACTTCACAGGACTCTGTGCTGCTAAAAATGTGACACCTTCAATTGACCCAATGCTTCAGATGGGGTCTCTCTGGATCTCAGAGGCCAGGAGTATGTTGAAGTTAGTTCCTACCCTTTGGGAAGCCGATTGTTACATTTTCAGTGTAACCTTGCACTTGGAAATGGAAAACACCATCAATCAGGACTTGATTTATTGTTTTATTGATATATCTTAAATCAGGAAATGACTGAAAATGTTCATAATAGGGTTTAAACAAAAAAAGTCTTTCCTGCGTTTTTTGGTTAGCCAGTTATTAAACATTTAGCAGACTTTCCTAGGTCTGCATATGATGCCTGTTTTAAAGCAACACACAATAGTAAGGGCTTTCCTCACTATTACAATCCCACAGTGAACTGATTGAATCTGCCAAACATTAAACCTCCCTCTGCCCTGATCCTATTCAAATAAAATTCACTAGCAGTCCCTGAACTCTCTGTTTCATTTGGAAATATAAATGCTCCTGTTTTGAAAGTAAATTCAGGCTTGTTTTATTTTAGTAGTCTTTCTCATCATTGCTTAATTTAATAATAGCCTGTTATTTCACTGTTATAAAGAATTATTAGGGAAAAAAACCTATATGAAGGCATCTCTGCAAGTATTCTGTTTGTAACCTTAGAGAAGCTCCCAGTAAGTCAAATGATATTACAAAGTAGACCACGGATAAATTTTGTTGAGGAATCGATTAATTGTTTGAATAGAGTATGGATTGTTTCATTTTTGTCTATTTCCTCAGCACCGAGTATGGGCTCTGGAACACAGCAGGTGCCTAATAAATACTTGTTTCATACTATATTGCATAAATTTTGTATTTGATTAAAATATAGATAAGATTTTATTGTATAGGAATAAATCTTACGGATAAATTTCTTAATCTGGAAAGTAAAAAAATAGATGTCAACAGATTTAAAGGACTTCAATTTAAAAAATTGCATGAGTTGTTCAGTAAATACTTGAGGTTAATGATTTTGCTGAGGTCATTTAACTAGGATGTAACTAAGGTTAGGCTTGTTTCTCAACATAGATTGATAAGACTATATTGCCTCTCAAGACTCATTATATAAGTCACAAAGTTGAGTTTCATAATAGTGTGATGCATTTCCTTAAAGATACCATTCAAAAGACTTATTATTTAAATCCCAAAACTATGCACATAGGAGGTACTTCTTAAATACTTGAATACAATTGAAAAATCTTTGAGTTGTAAATAAGCACTCATTTTTGACACTTTTGAGAGTTTTTTTTTTAATCTGAAGACTTAAACTAATTGTTTGGCAGGCACTAGACTGTGTCTAACACAGAGGGATTTGGATGAAAAAAATAATAATACTGCTCAGAGTATATATCTAAGGCCCAAGGGACAATTCCTCCTTGGTTTCAATGTTTACTGAATGAGCTGCGAAGTCTCTTCTATGACTTGTAGTATCTTCTGCATTATTACATCCTATTCCTATGTTGGCTTCTTAAGTAGCCCTCCTCCTTAATTCAGTATTACAAGCACAGCTCTAAGAATAGGGGAATTAGCAAGATGGTTGAAGAAGTTTGGGAAAGGAACCAGGGATCCCCAACAGCCAGCCTGACTTCTCCCCAATCATGTCATGCTACAATAACTTCATGCTTTTTTATTATATAATCAAAAAACTAGTAAAGGAAGAGGCTATTTAGGAAGTAGTTTTCCTTTATTTGTGTAAACTTTTGGAAAAGATATTTCGAATGCACTTTGTGGACAAGTTGGATATGTTGGAATTAGCTGAAAGGGTCATCAGATGGATTCAAAAGTAATTGGATGACAGGACTCTCACTTCACTTGAGATTGGATCAATGCAAATGTGACAAGAGGCCTCTGATGGGGATCTATCTTTGGTTCTGAGATGTTGAACAGCTTTATCAATGACGTGGAAAAATGCATTGTGGGCTTTTCAGATGGCACAAAGCTGTGAGTGATATCTAATGCTGGATGACAGGGGAGGACCCAAAAGGACTTTGAGAGGCTAGAACCCTGGACAGAAGCAAACAAGATCCCATTCAATAGAGTAAATGTTTAGTCTAACATTTTTCAAACCCCAAATGGAAGGACATGGATTAGACATTTTTTGAAAGGGACTGCTGAGTTCAATATCAGTTAGCAGGGGAATAAGAGTTTTACAAAAGGGATTTGAAGCTAACTTCACAAGGTTTAGATTCCAGGAATGGGAAGGTGGGTCCCACTATGCTCAGCCATCATCTCTAGGTTCATTTCTTGCAGACATGATTTAAAAAGGAAACTGATAAGATGGAAATATCCAGGAGAAGCCAACCCAGGTCATGGTGGTTCTTGACTCTATGCCCCATGAGAATTAGAAGCAATTAGATATTTTCATCTTCAGGAAAAGGAGTTTTGGAGAAGGGGGAAGGACATGAAAAATATTTTCAAGTATTTCACTAGCTAACACTCTGTAGAAGGATTATACAATTGGGTCCTAGAGGACTAAACCTAGAAGGAATGAATAGAAGTTTCAAAGAAACATATTTAGGTTGGATGTCATAAAAGAGAGAAAGAGAGAGAGAAAGAAATAGAAAGAGAGTTACACAGAGAGAGAAAGAGGCAGAGATAGAGAGAGGCAAAGAGACAGAAAAAGAGATCACTAAATTGTCCCTAAATGGGCTTCCTGGAGACATGGTAAGCTGCCCCTCATTTTCTTCAAGAATAGTGAGTCTAGATGATGACTCTTCAGAACCATTTTAAGGAAGGTTCTATTTGTCTATGAGTTACATAGCCTCTGAGGGCTCATCCAAATACTCAAAATCTGTGGTCGATCTGTGATTGACCTGGATGAAGTCTAAGAAGGACTCCAAACTCAAATAATACTCAAGATCTACTGAGTTCAAGTGGTTTAGCTAAGAAATTGAAGGCTAAGAGAAATTAAGAGGAAATTCTAAGGTCAGCATGAAGTAAGACTAGATTTGAATCCAGGCCCTCTGACTCCAAGGAAAGTCAGAGGATATTTCACTTTTGAGTGCTAGACAAAGTGACTATGTTCCCTAACTGGGAGGATGACATCTTTGTTTACCAGACAGAACAACAAGGACTAGAGATAATAATACAGTTGTGAGGGTGTTGACCCCATCGTAGGATCTAACCACAATTTCCTCATCTAAAAATTCTAAATTGGATGATCTATAAAGTCCCTCCCTGCTCTGAAATTCTGTGACTTTAGGATAATCATTTCTAAAGGCCAACACTAAAATAACTGACATGTTGAACACTTTCTGACCCCAGATGAGATCCGTGTGTGATCTACAGTAAATCTGTGACAACATTAAAATTAAGACGAGACATGAGCATGCAGCTACATCAGTACTTATATCAACACCTCCAAATTAAACTGTCTCGAAAAGTGTTTGGGTTGATTTTTCCCCCTCAATTATTGTTATTTACTGGGGCATCATTTGCATAGTCCTGATAAACCTTCCAATTTTCACAGCCCTGGAAGAACTTAATAAAACACTATCAGTGATCATGATAAGAGAAATACTAATTGAAAATCGGTTTTAATAAATGACACATTAAAGAAGAATTCATTTCCCAATTTGGCTCTGATACCTCTGATGACACATTTATCTGAGTTTATTGCTGGGGTGTGAAAAACTCTAGTAGTTGTCTGAACTTTTAGCTCTGAAAGCAAGAGAGGGAACATCTAGGCATGGAATGCAATCTGGGTCTCGATTCCATCTGGGTCTCGATTCCATCTGGGTAGCTTGCTAGCCTATTACTGAACTTTGTTAATCACAGATTAAATAAAGAGAAAAATCAGGGAACGTTCATCTCCCAAAAGAGAATACATTTTCTGCAGTCTTAGGAGCATAGATTTTGCTCTGGAAAGGACCACTGAAACCAGGCAGTCCAACCCTCTCATTTTATATGGAAGGAAATTGAGTTCCCATTACAATAAAGAACTCACCAAAGTCATACCAGTATTATCAGGAGAAGGTTTTGAACTTAGGTCCATTGACCCCAGAGCTAGAGCTTTTCCTATTTAGGGGCAGTTTTTATAGATAGTCAGTTATGGATAGTTTACCAAAAGAAAAGTATCTGGCATACAGTAAGTGCTTAATCAATGCATGTTTATTTGTTTGTTGCCTGGATACTCAAGTAGACCTTGTCTATAACTAAATCACATTGCTTATGATCAAATTCATTCTGTTTTTCTCCCTTCCCCTACCAAGGATCCACAAAAGATTAACAAGATATTTTCCTACTTCCTTATTCTCATCAGCTATAGGTAGAGTAAAGGAAGGTGTAACTCATTGAAGATGTCACTTTGAAACAAAGCAGGAAATCACATATACAATCCAATGTACACACACATATGTATATATATACACACATGTACATATGTATAAATACACGTATACACAGCGTGCTTATGCACACATGTCAATGTATCCACATGCACACATTTTCCTGGTGAACAGAATTCTCTCAGAAATGAATCCCTGCTATTTTAGCCTTCCCGGGTGTCAGGATGTGAGCAAAGTGATGGTTTCTTGCTTCAGGGCAAGCCTCATGTGCCACCTGCTATAGAAACTGAAGCCAGAGATCTGAAAAGAAGGAGGACAAAAGAATGCCTGGGACTTGGAAGATCTGAATGCTTCTGGGGCTGATTCACAGCCCACAGTGGATTCAACCTGAGATCTTACAGCATGGATCTGTAATTCACATAGTAAGGCACTTTCTCTCCTCCTATGGCAGCTGGATTGGACTTCCACAGCCAGGAAGGCTTTGGGCAGTCCAAGGTCAGGGACGTTTCCATATTCATTTTATTTTTGTCCTGTGCATCTTTCATGGTAGCCATTTGCCCAACATTCTGTTTCATGGCTTAACTCAATTCAGCAAACATTTATTTTTTCTTGATCTGTGTGGGGCAGTAGGATCACAAAGAAAGAAACCCAACTATCCCTTTTCCCAAGGACTTTATGATCTACTAGGGGAGAATATACACACACACACAATTAATTGGTTATTAATACAAGATATATGCAAAGGGTTTGGAAGCAGATGATCAACAAACTGGGGAAATTTTGGCAAGTCTCTTGTACAAAATATTACTTTAATGCAACAATAATCTAGCTAGTAACCCAAAGGGGAGAAGATAGAGGGTAGAGGTGGGGGAGGGGGGTGAGAGGAACATATCCAGGAATTAAAAATAGAAGCTATGTAGAGAGAATAGTGAGTAGTCTAGTGTGACTAGTGTGGAGAGTGAGAGTCATATGCCATCACTCTGGATAGATGGGGGAAAGATTGTGAGAAAGGTACAAATGGGAAGAAGGTGTATTTTATGCTGGAGAGAACAAATAATTTTGAATAAGAAAATGACATGGTCAGATCATCTTTAAGGAACTCCACTTACATTCTGAACCAATGAAAGGCAGGTGCATTGATGGTCACAGAGTTAGTGATAATAATGAAACATACTTTTCATTACAAACTGTTCAACCAGGTGTTTATTTTTGGTAAAACACGGGAGATAGAAAGAAAAATGAAGTAATTCCTGGTCTCAAGGATCTTCTAATAAAGGACACAGAAGGATGCCATTCATGATGAGGGTACCAAATGAGTTATCTGGACAAAGTACCCCAGAAATGCTACTGCCACTAATTGATGATAATACTACTACTACTACTACTACTAATAATAATAATAATGACAATAATAGCATTTACATAGAAATGTCAGATTTGCACATAATTGTAAATACTTTGTTTCACTTCCTTCTCATGAAATGAATGCTATCATTATTTATTCTTTCTGTAAAGGATGAAAAAAAATTATTTCACAACAAGGAGACAGAAGAAATAGAATTGAAAGGAGAAAACACTTTAAAGTGAAGATAGAACTTTGAGAGATGCAATCTTTGAACTAGCATAAACTCCATAGAATCAAAATGGCAGGTCATTTGGAGAGCAATGAAGAGGCACATGATGGGGATAAATTAGTAGAAGAAGATTATTAACAATAAAAGACTTTTACACATGGATATAAATGGATAGGACATATGGGAGGAAGACTACATGTAAAGAAATTTAAACCTGCAGAAAGCACAAAAGCATCCCACCAATGGAGATTTAGAAAGTCAGATCCAGTTCAGAGATGAAATAGGAGAATGGTTGGTTAGTAATACTCAGGCACTGAGTGCCTGATGATGAAGGCTGACCAGAGGGGGAAAGCCAAGATGGATCTAACGTGTCCAGGCTAAGGGATTTGCAATTTCCAGGTCAGGTAATAGGGAAATATTGAAGGTTTTCTTTAGTTTTGTTAGGTAGTAACTGAGAATGGGGCAGATCCATCACCCCTTCCTGCCTATTTCATCAATTGCAAAATGAAATGTCTGGACTCAAGGACTTTTAATCAAGTCCCCTCTGACTGTAAAGTGACAATACCCTCAAAGAAAGGACATGGTAAGACCATGGAGAGCAAAAAGTGGGAAAACCTATTGTTGGATTGTGAGAGTAAGGGGCTCATTCTCAAATAAGAAAATAAAAAGAGAGAAATGACAGCTGAAGTTGCTTCCAGATCTGGAACTCTGGTATTCTATCATTCTGTAGATAGAAGAAAGAAGCAATCAGGAACAAGGACTCCAATTAAGCAATTATTAAAATAGACCAGACCAGGCCTGCTGTGGGATGGAACTGGGGGCAAGCCAAGTCACTTCAGATTCAGAGAAGGGAAAAGATAGAATAGAATTCACTTCACTTTGCTGCATCCAGATGTCTTGGGACCAAAGGGAAATTAGTAACAATAATCAGATTTTCTTTATTCAACTTTCAATAACACTTATTTTGGTATCTTTTAGAATATTAAATGAAGAGTGGCACAGTAGATAGAATGTCAGCCCTGGATTGAAGAACATTCATCTTTGTGACTACAAACTCTGCCTCAGACACTTGCTATCTGGGAGACTTAGGACATCTTGTGTGCCTCAATTCCCTCATCTCTTTTCCTCAGCTGGAGAAGGAAGGAGAAGGAAATGGCACATCACTCCATTACTTTTTCCAGGATACCTTTCCCCAAAATCGAATCACAAGGAGTTGGACACAACTCCACACCATAGATAATTGAAATAATAAATATTATTTTAACAAATATTAATTTTACTTCAATATAATATATGATGGTGGTGGTGGTGGTGGTGATGGTAATAGTTATGAATGATAATTAATTATAATAATCATAATAGCATTGACATTGAAGATTTTCTAATTTTAAGGTTAGACAAATTACATATATCTTATATCATTTGATCCTTATAACAACTCTGTAAGATAGGAATTATGGTTATCTTGATTTAATGTCAAGGGAAACTGAGGCTCACCAAAGATAACGTTCATGATCACATAGATTAAGGGTCTGGGACAGGAAAAGACATCACACCTTCCTGAATCCAAGGCTGCCAATCTAGCCATGATCCCATGTCTTTATGGTGTTGCTACTAGTTCGACAAAGCATGGAACATTATTTGAAACCTATGAAAGCAACTTGCAGATACTGTTCTATAGATTGTGGAACACAAAATAATCACAGGGATAAAGGGAGTTGCAGAACTTCTGGAAAATACAGAGGCACTTAAACCTATATCCAAACTGGGAAACTGTACTACATGGTAGTTCATTCTGAATCAGAATAGTATCAGGAATCTGAGGCTGCAGCTTTGATCATGGGCTTGGAGATGACCAGAGGTGGTTTAAAAACGACAACAACTGATCAACTTCCTTGAGTCTCACTGTTCCATTTTTTATTATGAATTTAATTATCTTTTAAAAAGAAGAGACAACTTTAGAGCATTAAAAAAGCTGACCTTGAACCCAGGAACCTTGGGGTTCACTGCTTTCCCTGACATAGTCTGGTCGACCCTGGGCAACTCCCCATGACTCTAACTTACAGACAGGGTTATCTTAGAATTTGGGAATATGGTTACCTGAGATATCACAATACTATTGAAATCCCAGGTCCAATTCCCATCTCTAATAAATAGAAAGATGTCATTATAAAAGGAAAAAGACAAGGATTATCTATAAAACTATGAACTATTTATTATAAGTCCTAATTTATTTGGTGGGGTGGGGGAAGCAGGGAAAGAATACATTAACAAAAATTATACTGTTTTGTTCCCTTTTGCAATTTCCCTGGATTTTTAATGTGCATGCTAAATCAAAAGACCTGAATTTCCTTTTCTAACTTTTTTATCAGGTAAAAAGTA
The DNA here is from genome assembly GCA_023553655.1 of Myrmecobius fasciatus. Classification (NCBI taxonomy): domain Eukaryota; kingdom Metazoa; phylum Chordata; class Mammalia; order Dasyuromorphia; family Myrmecobiidae; genus Myrmecobius; species Myrmecobius fasciatus. The sequence goes on from JAJPUD010009473.1 coordinate 10,912, forward strand.
TAGTTAATGGATTTCTTTGCTTCTATCTTTATCCATCTCTAATGATAAGGACTTCCTACTTCCAAACCAGTTTCATTTCTATTTTAAAAAAATAGCAAAATACAATTATCCCACTGGAGAGTATTTAGCACAGTGCAGAACACACAGTAGATTCTCCAAATGTGTGTTGAATAACAGACACCAGACTGCTGGCTGAGGACCCAGCTGCCATAACCTACAAATGCTTTCAACTTCCTACCCAAAAAACATGGTCAATTGGTCCTAGAGCATTAACATTTTGAGTAGATGGGGGAGAATATTGTTTATTACAATAAAACCCTTTATTCTGAAGTATCTTTGGTCTTGTAGTAGTAAACTCATTCTAGTTTGATGTAGGGGTTCAAGACATATTGTTCCAAGGCCATGTGCCATATTTGGATTGTGCATTCAATAAATAAATCAGGGTTCCCAAAATGCCCAAGTATACTTAGATTTCATAAAGAAAGACTAGGGAAACACTAGCTTTTCTACTAGCTTTTGCCTTTCTATAGTCACCTCTATTATTATATATCCTGTTCTAGACACCATATTTAGGAAGGACATTTATATGTTGAAGAAATTACAGAGGAGAAAAAGCAAAATTATAAATGGTTTGAGATCATGTTGTGTGAGGATTATCTACATCTAATAAGATCAGCACTTAGGACAGTAACTGGCATATAGTAGATGCTAAATAAATGTGTATTGACTGACTTAAAACATGACTTGTCATTCATTCCATTTCTGTTGAAGGAATCAAAAGTATTAAACCCTTTGAAGGAGAGGATGATTTTTCTGTGAAACTATTTGGAAAAGGAATTGGACAAGTTTTGCTTAGACCCACAGAGAAGATTTAGGACCCATGATTAGAAGTAAAAGAAAAACTAATTTAGACTTGGCAATAAAAAGCATCCTAATAACTAGAACTACTCCAAAGTAGAATGGGTTACCTAGGACATTCAGAGTTGCCTTTTCCTGGAGGCCTTCAAGCAAAGATAGCTCAAGAAATGATTTGATTTGTTGGAGAATGGATTGTTGTTCACAAAGAATTGAACTAGATTAGTCTCTGAAGTCCTAACCAATTTTGAGATCTTGTGATTTAGATAATTGTAATTGAAAAGCAGCTTACAAGGTTTGCTACTATTTCTGGCTAAGAAAGATATGGCCTTAATTCATTAGAAGAAACATAATTAATCAACTGTTTTGTACTTCTAATGAAATTGTTTTTGGTGTTAAAATGAGATATTCTTTGAAAATAAATAGAAGAAAAAACCAAGAGTGATAGCAGCAAATAATTTTGAGTGCAAGGGAAAACAAAAGAGGGATTCTAGTATTTGAACTCCTAAAAAGAAGCTGAGAAAGATTAATATGCAAAATGCATATTAATATGCAAAAATATGAAAACAAAAACAAGAAGAATCATGGTAAAATTTCAAGAAAAATTAAAAGGTGAAATTATGTAATGCTGGTCTTCAATATTGGATTTTAAGAATGAATCTATTTATGGCATCATCATAATTAATATCTAGTACCTAGTCCATCCTTAGAAATATTTCATTTACCCCGAGAAGGGGAATTACTTCCCATAATTGGGTATCTTGCTGAATGGGTAATAGAGAATGTATAAAAAGATTAATTAAGTCTAGGCAACGACTCAACTGACTGTGAAATCATGGTTAATAATATGATGAGGTCAGGACATTTCAAGAGCCACAATACTTGAACTACACAAATCCTTAGATCAACTCAGAGCTTCCTACAGCTGTGAAATCCACAAGGCAAATAATGGCAGCCAAGGTAGATGAGCTTTGGAGAAAATAGAGCTTTAAAATCTTTCACTAAATGCAGAATATTGGAACGACTGTTGTAGAGTGTTTTTTTGGAAAGCAAAGTCCTCTAGAGTTTTATCCTAATAAAAGTATTTCATAGGGCAAAGTGACAGAAACAGAGAGAAAGAGAGAGAGAGAGAGAGAGAGAGAGAGAGAGAGAGAGAGAGAGAGAG
>JAJPUD010009473.1:36486-74372 GCA_023553655.1 Myrmecobius fasciatus
AAGGAAGGAAGAAGGAAAAAGGCATAGAGTGATTAGCAAAGGCACTTAGAGAAGCATCTTAGAGTGAAAAAGCAGGGTTTAGAGTCAAAGGAACTGACCACATTCCTAGCTCCTAGACAACTTATGCCTGGTGTGACCTTGAGTAAATTGTGTCCCCTCTCCACCCCTCATATATTTGTCCAATTAGACCCAGAGGTCACCTGACCCTTAATAGATCTTCTTGCTGTCATTCCCACCATGCAGTGAGAATCCAGGCCACATTCCTACCATGCTCCCTGACAACTCCCCAGCCACTGCGCTCCCCAGACCCCCTAAGGACTTAAGTCCTCTCAGTCTTAGAACTCACTTCTGAGGTCAGGCAGTTGTGAGAGGGAAGTGGCTGAGCACGAGTCCTCCCAGAACCCCTGTATCCAGCATAATTCACATCAGCTGCCCACCCTGGCCATGCTCTTTCTAGTGGTTAACCCTGAAACCCCTTGATTTTCAGAAGCCAAGCCCTGGCAGCCTCAGCTCCAGGAGGCTAAGCTAGCCTAATAACTAAGTGAGAGAATACAGAAAGACTACTGTAGACCATTAGTTAACCAGCTCCAAACCAGTCAGACCATGATTCCCATATATCCAGCTGATTACCTCCACACTGGCTAGCTCCTTGTCATCTCCCTGTGAACCAACATGTGCTTATCCTTCCTTTCCAACCTAATGCCCAAGTAAAAGTGAATCAATACCACCAGTGCTTTGGGGAAAGGGACTTGATCATCCACTTCCCACATCTCTGTTTACCCTTCTATATTTCCTAGTTTATAACTCTTCCCCAGTCTCCATTTCTTTATATGTAATATTATTCCTTCCTGCTTCTTTAAGAATGTGACCTCCTGAAAGAGAGGGAATGTCTTGCTTTTATATTTTTATTTTTATCCCCAGGACCTGACACAGTATTTAGTTCTTTTTTTAATTTCTCTATGTCTGTCTCTTCCGACAATTCCATGACATTGTATAAGAATTCAGAAGTAGGAAATATGCCTACAGTAATGAAAGAAAGCCAAAATCCAGATTATAAAAAAAAACAAAACAAGTTATGAAAGCAGAGATGACATCTTTAGTAAAGTATGCAGAGATTTGTTTTAGCCTGGTATTATTTAACATTAAGGAAAAAAATCGATTGTTTGGACGTAGACATAGATAATATGTCAAAAGTGCAAATAAGATAAATTAGGGGGAGGGAGAATTAACATTTTGGAAAATTGAATTGAAATTCAAAAAAAAACTTGATAGATTTAAGCATTGTTTTTTTAAAGTGTGTGTTATGGAGAATCTCAGCTAGGTACATCATGAGCAATCATGAAGTTAACCTTACATTTGCTTGCAGCTGTGTGAATCTCCCTTATTATAAGGAACTTGGTTAGACTAGAAATGATCTGGGCCTGCATAAGGTTCAGGATTCTCTTATAGTAAGGGAAAATAAAAGTTTGAAAACCACTGGCCTAAAACATAGGGCTTAATCCAATAAAATGATGTTTAATAAGTTTTAAAGTAATATCTTGGGTTCAATCAATCAACTACATAATAAAATATTGCAGAGGAATAGCTAGACAACAATGCAGCTAAAATGATCTCCACGTTTTGACAGAATGTAAGTTCTACATGAGTCAATTATACAATATAGGAGCCAAAAATGTAATGGGATTTTAAGTATATTAAAAGAGACAGTGCACACAGCAGAAAGTCCTACTGTTCTCTCTGTTTTTCTGACTACTTTAGAGTTTTCATTTCCTCATTATGATATTTATCTACAAGAATAAATTGTGTTTCTTTTGGTTCTTAATCAAATGATCCTCTGATTCTATCTGGAAATATTTGGCAGGAGTCAAAACTCAATTCTTCTGATTTACTTGTGATGAATAGTCATTAGTAAAATGATGAACTTCAGTCATGGCCTATAGACAGAAATAGCTACTTATGAGAGAATGAGTTATAAACATGTTTTGATGAAGGTATGATCATGATTCTTCTCAGGAAAATAACAGTGAATTGAGTCCACTTATAATCATTGATGCAAATCAAGCCTATATCTTAAATATAACATAAAATAATCATTCTATCTTTATATATATATGTATATATATATATATGAGCCTTTTTACGAGAACAGCAGCAGCAGCAAAAATAAAATAAAATAAAATAAACAAACAAACAAACAAAAACCCTAAAACTAAAACTAAAACACATGGCAAGACTTAAATAAGTTGATGCAAAGTTAAATGAGAACCCAGATATCACTGTGCCCAGTAATAGAAATGTTGAAATGATCAACTACGAATGATTTGGCTACTCTGATTAATACAATAATTCAGGGCAATTTTATGATGAAAAAAAATGTTATCCACCTTCAGAGAGAATTAATGAACTCTGAATACAAATTGCAATATAATTTTCTCATATCCTCCCTTCCTTCCTTTCTTCCTTCTTTCCTTCCTCTTTTCCTCCTTCCTTCCTTTTTTCCTTCTTTTTCTCTCCATTTTTTAAGCTTTGTAATATGGTTAATATGAAATGTTTTGCCTAATTTTACATGTCTAATTTTATCAGATTGCTTGCCTTCTCAGTGGGTGGGGGAGAGGTGGGAAGGACAGAGAAAATTTGGAATTCAAAAAATCTAAAAAAAAGGAAAAGAATATTCAAATTAATTAATTAGAAAAATGTATATGACTTTAAAAAGTGATTTGCAACCAATCAATCCATAAACATTTGTTTTTTAAGTTCTTAGTGCCAGACATTTAAGGGATACAAAAAAATACCATACTTGACAATTAAATTTATCTGTGAGTTCACTGGTATGGATACTGAGTCACATTGGACTGGATGATAAATAGAATCACAGAATTTGAGAGTTTGAAGAAAGCTCTTTTTCTCTCTAGTGCAATTTATACCTGAAAGGTTTCACAATTATTACATATTCAACAAGTCAGCCTTTATCTTTGGCATAAGAAATCCAAAAAGAGTTCCCTTCATACCTTGACAAGTCTTAAAATTCATTTCCATTTTACCATTGATACCGAATACAGTGGATCAATCCATTGTGATAAAAGCTATCTTTTCTTAATTTTTTGATGAGTGCACTTCTTTGTTCATCAGTAAATTCTTTTTTCTTTCTCTATAGCAAGATACTTTTATGGATCTGTGATTTCCTTGACACGGGAACTCCTAGACCATAAACATATTTGTAATTTATATTTGGATCTTTTCATAAATCCTCCATAAAAATTTACATATGGTATTAAAGGCTACAGCCTCATTTTCTTACTCTTTCATGAATACTAGCACATCTCAAAAATTACTCTTTATTCTTATTCCATGATCAATCCACTTTATTTTCAATCATTCATACTATTGAAGGATTTAGGGGGAATGAACTCATCCCAGGTTTCAGTCCCATGTACTACAGCATGTGTTCTACATTCTAATGGTATTTTTATGATAGTGACTATGCCATAATACACCTATGATAGAAAATAAGGAAAAAATGTTCAAATAAAATCTATAGTAGTTATTGTGTCATCAGGATCAGAACCCTGCAATCCAGTCTACATAGAATATATCATTTCACATGATTATAACCATTCAAATCCAAAAATTATCATTAAATAGAGATAGATAGACAGACCTAGATATGTAATGAAAGGTCCATTTTCAATGAAGCCACTAATTAAATATCACTAAAAACTTTGTCAATTGTCTCTATAATTTTGAGAATTATGCTCACCCACAAAAATCAGAACTATCAATATGTTTCTCCATTTTTACTTCCAATGCCAGCCTGGTATCGCTAACCTAGCATTCAACCTACTTTTATAATATGTAAGGGATGATTTCTACTTCCTTGCCACTATCCAAAACAATAAACAGCTGCCACACTTGATTAATAGCAAAAGCAAAATGGAGGCATTTAATCAATCTCAGAAACCCTTTATTGTGAATATTCTACAAAGCAATTCAAACCATCTTTATAATGCAAGAAAGCATATGAGAAAAAAAAGAAAAGAGAGTTTTCCTCCTTTTCATAGGTATGTAATTATTTTAGTGTAATTGAATACTTCAGGAATATTTCTTGTGATATTATTTATAGACTTTATGGTAAGGTTTTTAATTTGATAACTGATTAAAAAGGATATTCTATATGAAAATACTGGTGTCACCCAAAGTTTTCAGTCCTCTCCATGAAGATTTAAATATTTAACAATTATATGTCCAGTTTAATAATACGTGATTAAAAATATACTTAAAGAGAATTTTCAGAATGTACTTTTACCTTTCAAATTAAAAGTTCCGAAGAATAAAAGATTCAGCTGATTGACCAAAAAAAACTCCATCAAATTTACACACACACAGCTACACATATATATATATATATATAGATATGTAAGTATATGTGTACATAAACACCCATATGCATGTAATGTATGTATATCAATTATAATTGTATAAAGATATACTATATAGAGATGTTTGGGTGATTGTGGGCTTTGGGTTGGAATAAAAACTCAGAGCAAGTGCCAATAAACATTTCTTGGATCTTTCAATAAACTCCTCTTCCAATATCCTAATGCCTTATTTTTCCATGAGAATTGCTGGGACTATAGATTGCTCTGATTTTTAAAAAGTAAGTTCTAGTGGTTCTTTGCAAGTTAACGTTCCAAGTAAACATCATTTGTTTGTTTAATTTTAATATGGATCAAGTGATGAATTATATATATGTTAACTTTGGATCAGTCCAACTGGGGCTCATGATGGGAAAGTCAGACATAAAGTGAATATATGTTTGGTCCATGGCAATTCATGGAACCATCTATTGGAACATGGTTTACATGGTGAACATGTGGAACATGGCGAACAGAGGTTAGAGCAATATCCATTTCTAGAACTATTGATATTTGAACTATTAATGAACTTATTGGACATGTATTGAGAGTATAATTTGCTTTTAGATAGAAGTAATTGTCATTACATTTATTATGTCAATTTTAAGCCATAGAAGTTCTCTTTTAACCATCTTCTATTTGTATGTATATGATTATTATGAATGTAAATGATTGTGAATCTTATTCATATGTGCGTGCTGGTGTATCATAAATGTATATATTCTTCTCTCATAAATGTCCTATTCATTTACCTCATAACAGTGTAAGCTTTGAGAGGAGATATCATTTAATTCTTTGTATTTGTATGCCCAAGACATAATACAATGCCAGACACACTGAAAATGCTTAATAAATGCTTGTTGATCGATTGATTGCTATTTCTATAGTCACCATCCCAACAACCAGTTAACCAGCCAGTTTTCAATTCATTGTTTAACTGACAACCAGCTGTGTAAACTTGTAAAGTAGCTTCATCACTGGAAGCTCCCTTTGTCTCACTTTTCAAATAGGTATCCAATATATTTCCCCTTCCAATGTATCAGACATATTTAAGGGCAGAACTCAATAAGGCTTTAAAGTACTTCAAAAAATTCAAATGCATCAAAGGATTTATGATCTAATAATAGGTAGCATTTATATAGCACTTTAAGGCTTACAAAGCACTTTACTAATACTTTCTCATTTAATCCTCACAACAACTCTGCCAAATAGATGTTATTATTATTATTATTAATTAAAAGTTAAGTGATTGGCCCAGGAATCTTCAGTTTGTATGTGTCTGAGACTGGATTTAAACTCAGTTCCTCCTGACTCGGTCTACAATTCTCTCCACTATTTCATGTGACTCAGATGGAGTTGCTTCTGTAATTTTTCTTTATGCTAATAAATTTACATTTTGGAAGGAAGGGAGGAAAAGGGGAAGAAAAGAAAGAAGGAAACGATGGAAGGAGAAGGAACGTAGGAAAGAAGAAGGAAAGCAAGAGAAAGAGGAGGAAGGAAAGAAGAAGGAAGGAAGGAGGGAAGGAAAGAAGGAGGGAAGGAAGGAAGGAGGGAAGGAGGGAAAGAAGGAAGAAGGAAGGAAGGATAACTTAAATAGTTATTTTCATTTTCTATCATATTCATAAGTATGAAGTGGTCCCTCAGAATTGTTTTGATTTGCATTTCTGTAATCAATAGTGATTTAGAGAATTTTTTATATGTAATCTAGATATTCAACAAACTTTCTGGCATATCTGTGAACTATCCTATTCTCTTTCTAGTGTATCATGTATTATTATTATTATTGCCTGTTATTATTATTATTGACTATTGACTAAATAACATTTAATTGTAAATGTCATTCGAATTCAATGGTAATGTTTAAATATAATTTAATATTAGCTAAATATAAATATTCAATTATTAAATGTTATCTACATTAATATTTTTCTGCATGTGTTTCCTGTATATTGAATTGTTTCAGTCTTGCCCTGTTCTTTGTGTCCCCCCTTGGGTTTTTCTTTGCAAAGATACTGAATTGGCTTGCCTTTTACTTTTCTAGCTCATTTTGTAGTTGAAGAAACTTAGAAAATAGGATTAAGTGACTTGCTTTGTGTTATACAGCTAGTATCTAAGGCCATATTTTAATTCAGGTTCTCCTGACTCCAGGTTCAATGATTTATCTAATATGGCACCTAGTTGGCCATGTGCTTTATTATTGTCGATTTTTATTTGTAAATTGGAAACCCAAACAGGATAATGGCATGTCTTTGTTCAAATAAACTGTACCCAAATGGCATTCATTTATTCAATATTTATTTAGCTAAACTATGACAATAATTTTGTTCCTTCATTGATGTATAAATTATAGCCGTGCTATTCTTTGGAATATCATTAGTGGGGACTTTGACCTAAAGGATGACTCTTTAGCATAAGTCCATGAATTATTAGGCTCTAGAAGAATTATTTCTAAGATCTGTACCTCCCTTTGTCCTGGAGACCAATAAGATCGGACATTTGCTTTGTCTCACCCACCCACCACCCACTTCAGTAGCTTAGGGAACCTAGTCATGGTTTATGCCCATAGAGGACTGTGGTAGGATTCTGACTAAAGTAAATCTTCATAAGTAGTAGTTGAACAATGACAGTCAATAGATATTTTTTTCTTCCCTTGGTGTCATTGAGGCAATAATTAACAATTTATAGGAGAAAGGGAAAGCATGATAATAAAAAAGTAAGGAGCTCATAAAAAAGGAATGAAGTAACTATAGGCACACTGTATGAGGGCAATCATCATAAATAAATATAGAGAGTAGCTATTCTTTTAACAAATCTTCTCTGCCTCAGAAAATCAAATTGGAGGAACTTAACAGGTTTCTTAGTCATCTTTCATCATGCTTTTCCTCAACTCCCAGGTCCCCATCTCTGAATTTACTCACAGAAGAAGTCACGCATTTCACATCTGCAAAATGATGCTCATGGATGGTTTGATGGCATAAGGAGTGAACTAACCATGTAGGAAGAATGAGGAAAAATAGATAGATATTTAGGAAAATCAGAGATCTGGAAGAAATCACTCTTTTCCACCTTAACATGTTGAATAAGGCCTATCTGCAGAATTTACTGATGATCAATGGGAAATGTCTAGGCAACCAGAGTGAGTTACAAGATGCAATCAGTATCATATGCAGAAAGACTGAAACTTACAAGATCATAGATTCAAAAGGATGTTGAAAAATTGGATAATTATATGCATTGATACTTTTAGAATTACAATTATAATTAGATTCTTAATTTATAAGTCAATTTTAATATACTTATATGTTATCAATCTAGAAATGTTTCTATGAGTCTATATCTTTGCTAGTACTCATTAAACACCTACCTCAAGGTGATCTAGCTTTTTTTATTAATTTATTTATTCAAATCAAACACATCATGGTGTTCAATAACTCAATTAAAAAATTCCTAGAATCTTATATCTGGGAAGAGAAGGCTTGAGACACAGTTTGCTTGCCAGAGCAATTTTCTTTATCTCTGAATCACAGAATCTCAATGCTTGAGGGTAGCACAACAGCCTTTTAGTCCTATCAACACCTGACCAAGAACCCATTCTATATAATTGTCATTAAGTGATCACATAGTTTTGCTTGATGATCTCCAGTGAGATGGAACTAATTACCAACTAAGGCAGCCCATTCCCCTTGCTACAGATGAAATGATTAAAAAAAGTTTCCTTACATCTTAATGGAATCTGTGAGACTATGAGATAGTGTATTGGATAAGAGTGCTGGACAGTGAGTCTAGAATAACTGAGTTCAAATACTGCCTCAGATACTTTATATGCATATATATATTTGTGGGTGTGCATGTGTGTGTATGTATATACTGAGGCAAATCAAAACCTCTCTCTGCTTCAGTTTCCAAATGAAAATGGGTATTGCACTTATTTCACGAGATTGTTGTGAAGATAAAGTAAAATAGCATATGAAAAGTATTCTGCAAAGCTTAAAACATGCAAATTAGGTGTTATCATTATTCTAACTATTGTTTATAGTCTCACTTTCTGGGACCACACGGAGCAAGAGAAATTGCTTATTCACGAGAAAGACCTTGAAATATTTGAAGACAGTCATTGGGTATTTCTATAGCTTCTCATTTCTAAGCTAATCCTGTTCATGTCTTTCAACCAGTCTTCATGTAATGTTAACAGGAAGAACAAAGAATGATTTTCTTAGATAAAGAAAAAGGAGCTATATGGTAACTCTGATGGTCATGGGTATGAGACAATCAAAAATGCTACAATGTGCTGCCTGATAAATTGCATACTCCACAGTTTATAAATCTTTTAGCTAATGAATGTCCAGAATAGGGAAAAAGAAAGATCAAAGGAATAACAATAGAAAGGAAAGAGAAAGAAAAAGAGGACAAGAGAAAGGAAGGAAAAATGAAGGAAGGAAGGAAAGACAGAAGGAAGGAAACACAAGGGAAAAAGGAGGAAGAAAGGAAAAGGGAGTGAAGAAAAAAGGAGGGGAGAAAAGGAAAGGGGAGAAAGAAACTAATAAACAACAAAGAGGAAGAAAAGAGAAGTCACCATATCAATCTAGTGTTTGAGAAACCCAAAGATTCCAAAACTTCTGGGATAAGAACTCACTATTTAACAAAAATTGCTGGAAAAACTAAAACATAGTATGGCCGAAACTGGCATCAACAAACATCTAATATCCTATACCACAATAAGGTTGAAATTACTTAATTATTAAGACATAAAGGGTGATGCTATAACCAAATTAGGAGAATAAAGAATAGTCAACCTCTCAGATATGTGTAAAATGGAGGGATTTATGCCCAAAGAATAACTAGAGAACATAATGAAAGGCAAAATGGATAATTTTGATTCAATTAAATAAAAAAAAAACTTTTTGCACAAACAAAACCAGTGCAGTCAAGATTAGAAAAGAAGTAGAAATCTGGGAAACCATTTTTACAATCAGTGTTTCTGTTAACAGACTTGTTTCTAAAATATATAAATAATTGACTCAAAAAATATATTAATACAAGCCATTACCCAATAAATGGTCAAAGGATATGAACAGATATTTTTCAGAAGAATTTAAGCCATTTCAAGTCATTTGAAATGACAATCAGTATTAATTAGAGAAATGCAAATTAAGACAACTCTGAGTACCACTTCATACCATTTAGACTGGCTAACATGACAAGAAAAATATTGAGAAATGTTGAGGGAGATGTAGGAAAACTGGGACACTAGCACATTATTGGTGGAGTTGTAAAATGATACAATTGTCTTGGAGAGCAATTTGCAATTATGCCCAGGGAGCCATGAAACTATGAATATTATTTGATCCAGTAGTGTCACTATTGGATTTATATCACAAAGAGATCATAAAAAAAGAACAGGATCCACATATACAGTAGTCTGTGAAGCAGCCCTTTTTGTAATGGCAAGGAATTAGAAATTGAAGGATGCTCCATCTTCTGGGGAATGGCTGAATAAGTTATGGTACGTGAATGTAATGGAATACTATGGTTGTATACAACATAATGAGAAGGCTGATTGCAGAAAAGCCTAGAAAGTCTTACATGAACTGATACTGAGTGAAGTGAGCAGAAGCAAGAAAACATGGTACACAGTAACAAGATCATGTGATGATCAACTATGATGAACTTGGCTCTTTTCAACAATTGAGTGATTCAAAGCCATTCCAATAAACTTGGAATGGGAAACGCCTCCTGCATCCAGAAAGAGAGAACTCTGGAGACTGAATTTAGAAAAAAAGCATAGTATTTTCACCTTTTTTGTTGTTTATTTTCAAAAGTGAATGTTAAAAGTTATGTTTGCATATATTTGGAAAAGTAAAGCATTATTTTAAAAAGAAGAAAATAGAAGTCACCTATAAATATGTCTATTTTCTCATCCCCACAAACTGTTTATGAGAATTTTGGTGAATATATGACAGTTTGGAGTATTAATTCCTAGCACATACTCCATATGTATAATCATAGAAATGATTAAAATGTTGATATTATGAAGTCCCACCATGCCCATTGTCTGTGAATTTTTTGCATCACTTTTTGTAGAACAAAACAAACTTCGATGAACTGATTCAAAGTGATTAAAGCAAAACAATAGCTAACCTGCTATAATAATATACCAATGTAAATGAAAGTAACATTAAAGAATTCCAATTGTGTATCATGGTCCAATCTTGTTACCCATGAACTAGTATCTTCATAGACTTCCCTTTCTTCTCTGGGAGCATTATTGAATGTGTTCTCAGCTTCAGTAGCTGCATCTAATTTTATATTTCTGTCAGAGGAGTTTGAGCAGTGTTGAAGTTAGGTTCATGTATTGAAAAGAAACCATGGTATAAAGAAACATTTGTGAAACACAGTTGAAATGTTTTCCATAAGCAAATGTTTTCCCAACATTCATTATTACAAAACATTCTAATCTATTTGTGATTATGCAAATAATTTTAATGTTTGCTTGAATATTACTATAATTAAAGTGTATAAGAGAAGGAATTATAATCCCTAAGAGGTTCATCAGTGATATGGAAGGCTCCTGCACAGAGTTCCTTTTAGTTGGCTATAACCTTAAAATGTCTCCATTCACAGGTGGTATGGTACTAATTCCATTGATTAGAACACTCCAAAGCCTTCTCAGGAAAATGTCAAATAATTCCAAAGAAATATCCAACCATTCAAACAGTGAAAAGTAATGAGTAGTTGATAGTCATATGCCAATGGGATATGGTAAATGACTAAAGGAGATGGATGATTTTTTACTTGAAGATAAACATATTGGGGAAAGAGGATGATATCTATATTGGCACATGTGAAAATCTATCATATAAAAGTATTCTATTTGGCCCCAACAATTAAACTGGGACAGTAAATATAGAATCAAATTCAGAGTCTCTGTTGGGAAAAACCAAAAACCAAACTGAAAATTTCAAACTTTGACTGTTAGAGCTCTGCAAAAGTGGAAAAGACTCTACAGAGGAATGGCAAGTCCTCCATGGTTGGACATATAGAAGCAGGGCTGGAGGGCTGTATCCAGCATATTCTGTAAGAGTGAGACTTTATTTCATGCATGTGCTGGATAATATGGTCACTAAAGTTTTTTTTTTTCTTCAAGTACAAAGATTTGGGAGTGTGTGACTTATGAGAACAGGAGGCTGGATGGAGAGTATGAGCACTGCAGGTCACTACTGTACCAAATGAGTCACTACTCTTTTTTTTTCAGTTGAGCAATTTGAGATCAACCAAGTTTGGGACTTGACTGAGTCATGCAATTAGAATGCAGGTGGTCTGCCTCCAAATCCTTATCTTGCAGCACCTTTCTTCTCTCTCCTATTCTAACCCATAATGAGTAAAATAATATTATGGATGGTGATAGAAATCTCCAGGTCTTCCTGATCTAAAAACCTTTCCTTTAATACTCAAGTCTCCCAGTGATGCTATGTACCTGAGAAACACCAGCTCAGATGAACCAAAATTGTAGGCAGCCCCAAACAAAACAGAAGGATGCATTGTGAGTTTGTGCCATCCATCGCATGGAGCCAACAATTACCTGAGAGGAGGAATTATCAAGGATGCATATAACTGAGAAATGAAGGGGGTCTTTGAGGTAGTAAGAAAGAAAAAGAGCAAATCAATGTCTTAAGTGCTCCACTCCTTACCCTTGGGACAGAAAAAGGCATGGAGGAAATTTTTCAATACATAGGATGCGTCCTCCAGAGAGAATTGAAAGAAGCACCTAGAAGAACATTGCTCAGGAGGAGAAGGTGCTGAAGGGTTGAAAGCTGTTCCAGGGAATGGGAAATGGGCACCAACGTGTTCACTGATGTGACAAAGTATTTCTATTTCCAGAACGAACACCAAGTTCCTAATTCTGAGAAATTGGGAGAGCTAAAGAGTTGGCATGAGTTATGGAAAAAGGTATCCAGCGTTGCAACCCTGAGAAAAGTCATTCTGGGAAAAAAGATAGCTCAAGGGAAGAAACTAATAGATGAGGAAGCCAAATGATTTGCATGATCACTCAGCCTTGTGAACGTTGCATACAGACTGAACACACATTCTGACATCTTAACAAAGACACGATCCATTTTCCTGACGGAGATAAAAAATGTGCCATCTCCAAAGGATCAACGTGTTAAGTTCCATTGGTAAAAATATTCATCTCCTTGTGGTACACCGGAATCTTCATATGGTTAAAATAAATTAACTGAAAAGCACCAACTTTATGGAAGATTAATAGGGCTCTCTGATCCTGCTTGTTCTCAAACTTTCTGATATACACATTTCAGAATCACTGAACTGTTTCTGCTCTTTCATTATCGAGTGAGCCAAAAACAATATAGATTTGAATCTCTTGATGGCTTACTGGGATCTCAACTTTGACCTCATATATCAAGGGACCTCCATAAATTTTACTTGCTGAATGTATTCCTTCAGTTTCTTTCAATTTTGTTGTTAGTGATTTTAGTTATGTCTGACTCTTTGTGACCCTTTTGAAGATTTTTTTGTTTGGTTTGGGTTTTGCAGATACTACAGGAGTTTGTCATTTCTATCTCTTCCATATCATTTTATCAATAAAAAACTGAGGCAATTATGGGTAAATGACTTCTTCATTTCATTAATAGGTGTGTTTCTACTCTGATCATTAGGTAATGGAACTCCCCACCTGTTCATGCCTTTCCTTTTTGATGGTCCTTGTTGATGTCCTTGTCTAATTCTCCAGAGGCATATCCCAAATGGGCTGAGGACTTTCCTTTAGACCTATGGATATTTTGTGAGAATTAATGGAACACATAGAGGGCAGCTAGATGGCACAATGGAGAAAGTGTTGGACCTCATCTTCCTGAGTTCAAATCTGGCCTCAGACATAAATCTTATGGGCAATCCAATTCATTCTGTTTGCCTCAGTTTCCCAATCTCTCAAATGAATTGGGGAAGGAAATGTCAAACCACTCCAATATGTTTGCTATCAAGAAAAGGTATGACTTAAACAACTGAACAACAGAAAGAACATGTAGATTTTCAGCTGGCTTGCCTTAGCACCCGAATGGCTCTTGTTTTTCCAATCACAAGTCCCTCTGAGCAATTCTTTTTCACTGAACTCTTTGTGAATATTGTGGCTAGTAATATATTACAGAATCCCTCAAACACTTCATAGATGGAAGATCATAGAATTTCAGAAAAGAAAGATCTTAGCAACCTTGTAAGCCAACCTCTACCAGAATAGGAATTGATATTAATAAAAAACTCTTTAAAATTACACTAGACATTAGTTATATTATTAATAACACACAGTGTGAGATAGATGTCATTATTATTCCCTCTTTTACTCCCTCTCTCCCTTCTTTCTTCTCTTCCTCCTTCCCTCCCTTCCTTCTTTACTTCCTTCTTTTCTTTTTTTTCTTCCTTCCTTCCGCATCTCTTTTATTCCTTCTTTCCTTCCTATTAGTTGACTTGAACCCCATACTTCTTGAAGTCACAGAATATAATTTAAAACTCCTTCAATTTCTTTTTCTTTTCTCCTATATCTGCAAATGTAAATCTAGGTATAAGTACTCATATAAAATATAATACTACTTGGTTAACATTCTAGGAGTAATTTAATTATAATAAAACAAAGACACCCTCTGAATCATGGTATCCATGCTACTGTCCAGCAGTTTAATCCATGCCTATGGGGCTTGTCAGTGTTATAAATGAGCTCAATATCAGAATGGAATCTGGGACAAAGAGCTAAAATAAATACTACAGTGTGTGCATAAGGAAAGTAACCTCAGGCTATTCACCCATATTTGTTCTCCACTAGGGCACCGATATCTGTACTTCATAGATAACATAAAATCAATTTGCCTGGGACATGTTATCTGTCCATATTTTTGAAAGCCAAAGTATATACTATGACAATCACCTTAGTCTATGAAAAAGAGATGTTTCTTGGACTGAAATAAAATTAGAATGGCAATGTGTCCCATTTACATGGGAAACTGCTTTTGTAGGCCTTTACTCCCCTCCAGCTCACTCTCTAAACCAAAGCAGCACAATTTGGTGACATGTATAGTTTTTCCCCCCCCCTGGAATATAAACTCCCTTTAGGCAGATTTGAACTCAGGTCCTCCTTACTTCAGGACTGGTGCTCTATCCACTGTACCACTTAGCTGCCCCATTTTTTTCCCTTGAGGCAACTAGAGTTAAGTTACTTGCCCAGTGTCACACAGCTAGAAAGTCTTAAGGGCCTTTGCATTTGTATTTGTTATTATTTGCATAGCACTATTCCTACCTCATTGAAAGATCTTTTTTGTTCCCAATGATTTTACATTCATTTACATACACATAACTCTTTTATTTGTTATGTTCCTTTGTTTGAAGGAAAGTTCCTTGATATTAGGGACAGTCCTAGTCTGTATCCCTAGTTCTTAGCACAATGACTCTCCCATAGTAAGTGTTCAATAAATGGTTTGTCTGTGTGCCTTTCTTTCTCTCTGTCTACCTATTATCTCTGACTCTACAGCATAAATAGCAATTGTTTATCCAAATTCTGCTTTTAAACTCCAGAGAGGAGGGATTCCACTTTGGAATAATACTAATTGTCAGTAAGATTTTCCTGACTTCAACCTTAAATTTATCCTCTATCCACTTTTCCCATTACCTTTGATTCTGCTCATTAGGGTCAAATAAAATGAGCCTACCTTGTCTATGTGGCAAAAATCTAAGAACAAATGTGAATTGCCCCAGTGGAGTCTTCCCTCAGACAAAAAGCCACAATTTCTTCAACTGATAGTTACATGTCATGTATTTAAGTGGCTTTTTTTTTTTTTTTGCTATTTTCTTTGTTTGTCTGGAACATAGAAGCAATATACAAAATAAGTCTGGACAGGTAGCTGCAGCGCTAAATCCCAGGCTAAGGAGTTTTGCATTTGTTTTGAACAACAAAGAAGTACTACCAATTTGTTTTTTAAGTTGGAGAATGAAGATTAATATAGGAGTTTAAAGGTTATACTGACATGGGAGAGCCCAGAAGCTAAGCACCAGAACCATTGTTGTGGATGCATGAGTGGAGAGAAGGATTTTGATGGCAGATATTTTGTCAAAGAGAAATCAGCAAGCTATGGTTATAGATGAGATTTAATGGATGAGGGAGAGGAGTCAGAAATGATTCAAAGGGTACCAACTTCAGGAACTGCAAAGTTGAGCCTGAAAACAAAAGAAAAGCCAAAATGGGCCTCCGTGCCTTTTACCCATACAAAATCCCAGTTACAAAAACCAAGTTGCAATCAGTGCTGCTGCTTCAACTCCCAGGTCCCATAAAGTCAGCGAGAACTTTAAATAAAGTGAAAATCAACAACCAAGCATATTTTAATTTCTGCATGCTTTAATGAGTGTTCCAAAAGCATATGACTTGATTGCCCTTTTGATTAGATTTCTGTGCGGGAGAAAAATCAAATGTGCACAAATGCCCATTTACAAAAGCAGATGTCTCCTGGAATTGAATTACAAGTTTCTCTCCCCCCGCCCCGCTTCTTTTCCTTTTTTAATTTCTTTTAAAATGTTTTTATCATGGCGGGGGGACTTCTAAACCTAAAAAAAAAGAAATTTCTGGATTATTATAAAAAAGTATGACTTCAAATTTATGTCATGGATCCCTTGGGTAGTCTGGTGATATCTAGGATTTGCTTTTTAAAATAATGTTTTTAGAAAATGATGAATTCCCTCAAATGGTGGGAGGGATTCAAATTCATATTATGTGCAGTTATAATTATGTGATCTATGATCATTGGTTCAAGCCCAATGTCCAGACGCTAGGGGAATTTGAATATTATGACCACTTCAGAAGAATTCCTTATTCATACTAATCAGGAACTAATTATAATGAAAAGAGTTACCAAATTTCAGTTAGTATTATATGAAAATAAATATGTGGATTTTGTCTAATCTAAGTTCACAAATACTCTGAAACTTAGGGCTCTGTGAACCTAAGGTTAAGAATCCCTAGCCTTGTACTTCCTCAGAAAATTATTTTGTATGGGCTTTGAACATAGATTTTTTATGTACTTAGATAGAAACTTGTTTCCCTTGATGAGTAAATGTTCCTGGAGGTCATTAAAAGAATATTTTAAAATCCGGCACCTAGCAGCATCTGGCACCTAACTAGCATTTTTAATAAGGATTTGTTGATTGGGATGAAAAGTAAAGGAAGTGAAATAAACAACTTTTCTCTCCCCATTCCCCTCAGAAGAGTTAATATTTATATCACAAGATCATAATAATAGCCAAAGCACACAACATTTCTTCAGGCCCCATAAAATCACAAATTAACATTATCTATATAAAATTTGTATTTATTTTGTTAAACATTTCCCAATTACATTTTACTCTAGTTTGATAGGCCAGTAATGAGTTTCCCATCTCTGGTAGATGGTGTCTGAAGCCCCTTGCAGATGAAGATCTAGGATCCATGGTCCCGAAAGAAAAAGAGGATGGGGTTATGTATTCACTAAATGTAACAGAAGGAAATAGACAGCTTGGCAGCATTTCTAATACGGAATCGAGAGCTTTGTTCCCAAAGTGATATTGCAATTCATTCTTTCTAATTCTCTCCAAATAGCACCAAGAATAATCACATACAACAGCTTTTGCTAATTCAAGGCTCTCAACAACAATATAATAAAATCCAATTCAACAGCATTATTAACCACCGTCTGTGTGCTCAATGTTGAAAAAGAATGGAGGGTGAAAATACATTTTAAGTACTTACTTTGAGCCTTGGCTACCTTACAGATGAGATAAAATACCTAGCACTGAAGGCAGTTTCTGCCCTCTAGGTACTTATATTCTAAGAAGGAAAGGACTCCTATAATGCACATGTAAAAATCATAGACAGGAAGGAGAAAACTACATTAAAAGAAAATCTCACACACCTATCTATATGTACACACACACACACACACACACACACACACACACACACACACACTAGCTACTTGGCACTGTGGGTAGAGTTTCAGCCTGGAATCAGAACAACCCTTCCTTAATTCAAATTTGACCTCAGATACTAACTCTGACTCTGGACAAGTCATTTAATTCTGTTTACCTAAGTTTCCCCATCTTTAAAATGAACTGGAAAAGGAAATGGAAAAATACTCTCGTATTTTTATTGAGGAAACCCCAAATGGGTCATAGAGTTGGACACAAGTGAAAAAGCAAATTAATAATTTGTGTGCATATGTGTGTGTCTCACAGAGCACAGTGAAAGGGGGGAGTCTGGAGCTCTCTATCCAAACATGACAAATGATCCTGTGTAATACTTGCTTCTCCTAAATACACCTTTGGGGGTCCAACCACCATTCTAAGGATAGTCTTTTAGGCTTTTTTACATTTATTTAGTAAGAGTACAGAACACCGATTGTCCGCTGTGCCTTACTTTTACTACATGACTCATCCCGCCTCCTTTGCTGAGCCCCTATCTTTGGGATGGGATTTTTCACGATGCTCTGTGCATACAAAATTGGCCAATCTTAGTACCTTGCAGCTGAAATAAAACAGATGCTGACTGTTTTAGTGAACAGACTTGGTGAACAAGAATGAATGAAAATTGTATAGTGCTTCTGTGATACAGGTGATAAGTGGTCATCACCTAGCAAGAACTGGCCAAGAGGGGCCAGTCCCATAGTCAGTCACTGAAAGGAAACTGATTTATATTGTGTGCTTTCTTCAAACATCATTAAGGAATATCCATGTAGCTCTATTCCTATGCTGAGTATATTAATCATCAAGAGTTCAATTCAAGTGAATCGAGCTGAGGAGCAGCATCCGAGGTAGTGGCGAATGAAGGAAATGGGCTTTGGAAGGGAGTGTGAAATGGGAAGTTATGTTCAGTGACGGAGGCAGCCATGTGCAAACTTCAGGTTGACAGGGCTGCTGGCAGGTGTGGGTGTGTGTATGTTTAATTGTGCTCTTCTACCAGCCGGAACGGTTTTTCCTCAATCAAGAAAAGAGTGCTATTCAGCTATTTGGGTGGCTTGGGTGTTTAGGCTGTCCATTTGTCTTTTTTTTCATTGAGAATCCTATACAATAATCTAGATCACATTTCTTTGATTCCTCGATTCACCAGATATAGATTATTAGTATAAGATAATCTTAGGTTTTATTTTTATCTACCTCTCCAAAATGTTATTTTATAGATCTTTACTGTTAAATTGTCACTAATTTAATTCCATTCTTCACCATTGTCTATCTTACTCTTTTCTTCCATTCTTTCTTTCCTTCATCCCTTCTTCCCTTCCTTCTTCCTCCCTTTTTTCTTTTTCTTTCTTCTTTCTTTCTTTTTTTTCTTCCTTCCTTTCTTCTGCTTTTCTTTCCTCTCTCTCTTTGTCACTCCTTAAGAGGCAGTATAGGCAATAGAATAGAACACCCCAGATGACCTCTAACACTCACTACCTATGTGACCCTGGTTAAAAACTAAACTCTTTGAGCTTCGTTCTTCTCATCTATGAAATGAGGATAACAGCAGCTTCTGTTTCATTTGGTTTTTATGAGAACCCCATAAGAACATGTTTGCTCAGTTTTTTTTCCATCTTCGTAAGACTATCTACTAGCATTGTTCCCTCACCCTCATCCTTCCCTTGTGATTTTTTTTTTATTTTTATGAAGGAAACAGCATCATTTTACTTCCCCCACCATATTTTATATTAACCTCATGTTTCCACATGCTAAAGGTTCTGAATTTCACCTTTGCACCTCTCCTGATGCATCTTTTCCTCCCTGACTCCATCTGCCTTTCACACTTATATGATTGTTAGAATAAGACTGAGCAAGTTCATTCCATGTCTTCCACCATTGAACCTCAAATCCTATTACTAAACTTAAAGCTGCTATTTGCAAAATAAGTATTGAGCCTAGTCCTTAGCAGTTCCTGTGGATTTTGAAAGCTGGGAATTATAAATGGCCACTTTCTGCTGGCAGTCTTAGGTTGAAGTGACAGAAGTCTTAGTGAAATGGTCCTCTCAGTCCTGACCAAGGAGAGTTCTTTCTTCTCATGACTTTTGGGATTTTGCTTCCCTCTGCAGGTTAACTCAAGTGGAAAGTGGGGAAACATGTACATGGCCCACGCCACTTGGGGTAATCACACACGGTTTGGAATATATGTGTATAAGCAGAATGGAAAATGGAATCCTCAGATCAAAACCATTTGCTTCTGAATCATGACTCGCAGCTGTCTTCACAAGAGTATGAGTTATCAGTTATGCTTATTGCAATGATCATTGCAAACTTGAAAAAACATTTCTATAAATTGAGGTTATGAGGAAATGTACCATTATAGATGTATGTGTGTTTGCATATGTACTTGTATGTATATATATAAGTATACACATGTATGCATGTGTATTATATACATGTGTATAATATATATATAGAGAGAGATAGAGTTATACGTGAAGTACATATAGAAAGAGAGAGAGAGACAGAGAAAAAGAAAGAGAAAAAGAAAGGGGGAGAAAAAGGAGAGGTGCATGTGTTTGTGTGTATTATGAGAACTACTATTGCACAATCCTTAGAAATCTTACTTTGGAGTCAAGAAGACAAGTTTCTTCATTTCTTTACCCAAATAATTCTCTAATTATTATAAGAAAAAAATAATAATGTTGCTTGACATGTGGCACAGTGAGTAAAATGCTGGGCTGGAGTCAGGAAGACTTGAATTCAAAAACGACCTCACACAATATCTGTGTAATCCTTGGCAAATCACTTAACCACAGTTTATCTCAATTTCATCATCTATAAAATGGGGTTTCCAGGGTTGTTTTGAGAATCAAATGAGATAATTATAAAGTGGTTAGTTCAGCACCTAGCACATAGTCAGCTCTTTTAATGTTAGTTATCATTATTGGCTATTATAAGTGAAGAAAACTTCCACCTTAAGAACTCCCTTTCCTGATGAAACCAGCAGATACAGATATATAATGGGAAAGCATCTATTGATGTTTATTTTAATGCAAATGATATGGTTAGAAGGTTCTTCATATCAAATTTATCACTCAACATTATTGCATTCCAACTATTTGGAGAAAATTAAATTTCAAAATTATCTGTCTCATTTTGAAAATCTCTCTCTAGTTCTCAAAAGAAAACTGGACTTTGGAGAAGTTGGGATACTAGACAGTCAATGTGACAGGAAGGAATGGACAACATTTTATGGAGAGGACAAGACTCTCTTGAACCAGATCTTTTGCATTTGAAAGGCAGTGACATGAAAATGAAGGTGGGGATGATGAAATCTGGCATGGAGCATGGGCTGAGGAAAATATCATGTTGCCCAGAGAAACTAGGGGAGTTGACTACTGACAAATAATGAGGTGAAATTTGTTGGGAAATATTACATGAAAATGGACTAGAAAAAAAGGGATAGGAAGCATAGAGGGCAAAAGCAGGTATGGGTTTCCTTCTGGATCTCCTAAGCTAGTGGGGAGGTCAGGGGACGCCATCACTCTTTCTTGGGCATCTGGCCAAAGATGTCATGTCTCTGGGCTCTCTTCCTTTAATCCTGCTCAGTGGTTGGGCACATCCCTTCTTAGACTCCCCAAACAGAGAGAGTCTTTAATTTTTAAGGGGCTGGAAATTTGACCTTTTATGTCTTTTATCACTTTTATTTGTCTGCAGATTAAAGTAGAGGAAATAGGCTCCTGGCCAAAAATGAACTGCCCCTTACAGAATTTGGGAAGAATGGATGTTCTGGGAGCCTTGAAAATCTGATTAAATGAAAATTAAATTGAAAGGGAAAGAGGAAGCTAAGAGAGAAAACTGCTTACCTATATCCACCAAACCAGAACTACAGATAGTATCTCTGATACAGGAAAAGATAAAGCACTACAGAAAGATGGAAATTTAAAGCCAACAAAATCCAAGAAAAGAAAAAGAGGTAAAATTCATAACCTAGGAGAACACTAGGTAAAGATCAGATATTGGTAGAAATAGGAATAATATTTTCATTGGGATGTACCAAATCTACTAAGGTATAAAGAGAAAAGAAATTAGGAACTTGGGAAATAGACTACAAAACATATGGATTGTAGTATAGATGTGGAAGCTTCAATTATCCAGATAAATAATAGAGATCACTTTATTTTAAACAAAAGAATCATTTTTACTTTTTTATGCATAGTTCTCTCCTAAAAATGAAAGGAAGAGAGTTTATTTTTTATAATTTTATCCTATATAACAAGAAGATAGTCATTGGAATGAAAATTTTAAGAACCTTTTTATGGGGGGAATGATGATAACACGCTGTGCCTCACTGCAGAACTTCTATTAGGCAAGAGGAAACATGAATTTTTTTGCTTCTTGGACCATATTAGGAGTTACAAGTGGGGAAATCCCTCTACTAGTGCTCATTACCACTTGCCCTGGAAGTGTTAATAGTTAATTTGGGGAATTGAGCTGAAGTGAGTTGCCTGAGATCATGTAGCGTGCGTGTGTGTGTAAAATACACTTTCCTCTTTTGAATTTTTCCTCCATTTGTGTCCTTCTCCATTCTGGTTTCCATTGCTGCAGTTAAAGTTTAGAACTGTGTGAGCATGGGACTTTTATGAAATATGGCAAATGGAACCTAGGAAAAATATTGATTTAAAAATTAATTCTATCCTATTTGCATGAATCTATTGGTTGGTGGCTTTGGGACAAATGTTCCAAATATATTCTCAATGTATAAAAGTTATTTTTATAGATGTGTCTCTTTGCATCAAGTTAGAAATGGTGTTTCTATTATTGTTGTTCAGTCATTTCAATCACGTTCACTGCTTTGTGTCCCAACTATATTTAGAGTTTTCTTGGAAAAAAATTCTGGAGTTTGCCATTTTCTTCTCTACTCATTTTACAGATGATGAACTGAGGCAGAGAGGGTTAAATGGGTTGCCCAGAATTCCAGCTAGCAGTTGATGGAGTCAGATTTGAAGATATAAAGATGAGCCTTCCTGAGTTTAGGCCCAGTACTCTCTCTGCTGTGCCACATAGTTCCTTCCAGTTAGAAAGACAGAAATGTCCAACCTGAAATCCATGTGTCTATTAGTCATTTGATTTAATACACTTGTCTTGCAAGGAGAGCTGAATAATATTCCTATTCAGAGTCTATCAAAACTTCTAATTCGGTGTTGATTAAATGTGAGAGACCACAAAAAAAATTGACCAGGACAGAGAATCAATTAGAATTAATCAAAAAGTTGAAATCACCCTTTTGTTGTGCATAGACCTAATTTATAGTCCAGTAAAATATACTGACCACTTCTCAGAATAAATTTTAAGAAATTGCAGAAAATGGTAAATAACAGATGAGTAAAAGTAAAGGGATATTTCCCCCTATCCAAATTCATAGACCTCATTATATCTGTCCATATTTGGATGTCTAAGTACCCCAAATTAGTAAGATATGATTTAGCAATATCATATGTAATTATAAATGTATTTAAGCTATTATTTTCTCAAGGCATATTTGGACTAGTGAGAGGGACAAGGAATGTTCCCTATAGAAAAGTCAAGTGGGGGGACATAAAAATTGCCTTTAAGTAGTTAACAGAGTTCCATGATAAAGATTTAAATTACACCTGCTTGACCTCCAAGACCAAAAGAGGGATCAATGGGACAAGTTGCAAATATTAGTGTTTAAGTTTAAAATGAGAAAAAAATGTCCAACAATCAAAGCTATTAAACAAATCTAATGGATAACTGGAAGAAGTAGTGGAGCTTACTGGAACTATTCAAGTGAAGAAGGCTGGGGTAGGATGTATCATCCTCAGATGGGATCTGTGTTCATTCTTCCAATGGACCCTGAAATTTCTTCTGTCTGCCTTTTATGAATCGAGTTGTGTGATTATACAACGGATTTCTCTGTAGACTTTTCCAAATAACATCAACTCACATTTCTATTGCTCTTGGAGGCTAAGAGTTCTTTTATCTCCTGTTGGGGTCTAACTGTTTTGAGTTTACTATAATGACTGTGTCCCAAATTGACCAATAAGGCAAACACCCCTATTCCCTTGTTAGTTCCTCAAGCTCAGCTTCACAAAGAAAGGCATTTATAGAATGAGAAAAGAGTAGGTCAGAGAAACAGTAAGACTGGGGTTTTAGTCCCATGCTTACTGATTGGCTCTACTGCTCTAGGGGAATGAGTTTTTGCTTCCATTGGCCAGTATGGTAGTCAAAATCATTAAGTACAAAATAAATGCTAACCTGCATGCATTAATTATCAATGTAGGAATTATTTCACAAGTCAGTTCTTATTAAGATAAAATCACAGCTCATTCCAGAACAAAACAAACAGTTAGACTAAAAAGTCAATTAAAGTTCAGATAGACTTCAGAAATTCAGAGAAGTGTTGATTGATACTGTTATTTTTCAACTGCAAGCAATGGAAAATAAGATTTGCTAAAGAAGAGAATAAAAATAGCACAATGGTAAGAAATGACAAATGTGAAGAATTCAGAAATGAAGGAAGACATGGGAAGACATATGACCTGATGCAGAATAAAATAATCAGGGAAAAGAAAACAGCATTACGTGCTGATTACAAGGAAAGAAGGATAAGACAAAACTGAGCTTTATGTGAACATAATGACCAAATTCTGACTGAGCTCTAAGGTGAAAAAATGGCTTAACTTTTTTGGTTGAAGAAATGGGGGACCAGAGGAGTGAAATGTCTGGTTTGTTGTCACATAAATCAAATGTGGTTTTAGTAAACCACATTTTTCTTTCATTTTAATCTACAAAGGAAATCTTGATAGGAAGAGAATAAGATTGGTATATTGAAAATTAATAGGATAAATATAAAAATATATCCATAAAACTATAAAACAATTCAATTGAATTCCAAGTGTGTTTTCTTTTAAATTTTTAAATATTTTAAATTTTGAAGTTCTTGAAGTCCTAAAATATAGGATTCATCAAAAATGTTAAAATAATGAAGATACTTATTTTAGGGAATTTTTATAGATTATTAAAATAGCCTTTTTATATTTTGAAGGAAGATTTGCAAAATAGCATAAAACAGCACAATTAAGGACCAGAAAAACAACAATTTCCCCACCTCATCCCTCTGTGGTCTATACCTTCATTCGACGGAACCTCAGCATCTTTATATAACAACTATGGGAACACGATCTGCCTCGAATGTGGGGATCTGCATTCACAAAGTCTGCCAAACCTCTGTTGTTCTCCTCTTGCCATATTCAGGCTCTGAATTCTCCTATGATTTTTTTCTTGCAGCAATCCATATTTTAGAGGCATTAAGTGTCCAATGCAGAGTGGCTAAGGCTGAGAAGATTTTGCAGATTTTTCTCTGCCATTCAGCTAGTGTCCTTTAATATTAATTTGAATCACTACTGTCCCTGACACCTGTCACAAAGCAAGGGCTTGTCAAGCTGCAAAGATATCATGAATTTGTAACTGACACACTCAGGCTTGGGAAGAAAAGAAATTTATCACTTGCTTCTTCTTCTTTTAAAATAAGGGATAATAAAGGAACTCGGGCCCAAGATTTCCTTATTAAAGCTGTGAAGTTTGAGGGATTATGATGAGAAGGATTTTTTTCCTTCATTTTTCAAGAATAAAAACAACTCTGGTAAAACAGAACAGAAATACATTTCAATGAAGTGGTCCTTTGCACCAGCCAACCATTTGATCATTGACAAACCAAAATTCAAAAATTCCCGTTTGACACTGACACTGTCAGGAATCAGTGTGAGTGATAATATATTACAATGCATGCTGCCTCTTTCCCATCTTCCATCAGGCTCATCTGTGATTCCTATTTGGATTTGGCTGCAAGATTCACAGTGGAGCTCAGAATGGAGGTGCCTCCTTTGGACTTTCAGAAGATCAAGGATAATGCTGGAGGAGCTAATATCAGGAAGATCCAATTTTATATCCTCTACTTAGTCTAGCAATGGAACTCACAGCAAGACAATAAATCTCTTTGGTTCTCAGCTTCCTTATCTTAAAATCAAGATCCTTAAAAAACCTTATGGAGTCATTGTGAAACTCAATCTGTCTAAAGCAGTTCATAAATATAAAAGTGCTAGATACATAAAAACTCTCCAAAATGATACTAATAATAATAGTTCTAGAGTACCTATTATGAGCCAGGCAGTGTGGTAAATGCTTTAGAAATTTTGTCTCATTTGATACCAAAAGAGCTCTGAAAGATGGAAACTGTTATTATCCTCATTTTAGAGTAGAAGAAATTGAAGCAGATAAAGACATTTATACAAGGTCACATAAGAGTAAGTCTCTGAGGCAGACTCCAGAATCAGTGATCAATGTACTTTCTCATCTAGCTACCATGACTATTGTTCTATCATACTGAACACCAGGGAATCAAATATCCCCAAGACTGTCTAGCAATAGGAAATCGAGTATTATTTGCTTATACAGGTGATTTAGAAATGCCTACTAGAAGTCTAAATGACTTGGATATGGATTATTGTAGTTACCATGCCCTACTTCTATCATTCAGGGACCAACCTACTAAGGTTTGAGAGCTTTATATTCTCTATTCCATGTTGGTTGCTATCATTTGTCATCAATCAAATCAATCATTTGACAAACACTATTGTCTACAACATGCAAGGCAATGTCCTGGACAACAGGGGAGGCAAAATATATGGATAGATGAAAAGATAGATAGGCAGATAGACAGACAGGCAGACATAGAAAGACAGACAGGTAGAGATAGATAGATAGATAGATAGATAGATAGATAGATAGATAGATAGATAGACAGATATTTAGATAGAGAGGTATATACATATATACATACATATACATGTATGTGCGTGTATATATACATATACACACATACATATATATATGTAAAACTTCTAGGAGCCTATAATCTATTGGAGAGACACAAATATCCTCTAAATATAGGGAGTATCCCAAAAGGCTAGCTCAAAGCTCCTTTATGACCTTCATATACAAAAGTAGAAAAAAAAGGGGGGGGGAATCAGCTATTTGGGAGGTGGAGTAGGCACAAGCAGTTGAGATTATCAGGAAAGGCTTCCTGCATGTAGGAATGATGTCTGAGCAGCATGGGGTTTGAAGACAAATAGAACAGTGGTCAAGGGACACCATAATAAAATCCTGGCTCCTTAAGCTATTAAAGAATTGCAGTCTTAAGTGACCTATATTACATTAAAAAGAGATTCTCACCAGTGGAGCCTGAACCAAGAATGGAAAAGTGGGTAAAACACTCTACACAGGAATATCAAACTTCCCTAAATCTCCTACCATTCTGGATGACTCATAGGGCAAACCTGAGCCCTGCTGTGACAGTCAATTATTAGACCTCCAAGGGTCAGCGGAAACATTAATATATTCATGCATTATCCTTCAAGATGAATCTCATCATATCACATTTGAACAGATTGAAAAGCTCTTCACCATAATTATTAGAACATTAATATATTTTCACTGTGTCAATTAATAGCTTTGGTAATCTGTTGGATGCAATCACAGTGGTTATTATAATAAATATAATATAATGCTGAAAATCCCTCTTCTACAGGAAAAAAAAAACATAGGAGAATAATCAAGTCCCTAATGCCCTTTGTAGATTTAAAATTTACAGTCAGTGCCCTTCTACATCCACTCTGGCGGTTCCCATTTTTAGTAGTTTGAGGATGTCCCAGAAATGTGAATATCTTAATTAGGTCACAAGTACTTTTTAATTGTCCTAACCTTTTCGTCCTGGCTAAAACCAAGGTGGTTTGGTCTTTAGTTCTAGTTTCCAGAGTACTTCTCTTTAGCTGTAAAAAACATTCACTTCAAATGTTAATAGCCAAAAATATCAGATTTCCATTTCATGATAATTAATGTATTGGCAATCCCAATGGCTCTTTAACACTATTTACTTTTATTATAAAGCTAAGATTTCAAATATATGATATTAAGTATGTGGCAATTTATTTTCCTACTTATTTTTTCTTATTAAAGGAGTTTTCTTTCTCTCTCTTCATATATATATATATATACATATATGTATATATGTATGTGCTCCATATGCATACATATATTCATATGTACACACTTATACATACACATATGCTTCTATTGAATATAACCATGTATTTAAAGTGTACTTTGTCCAACCGAAGTTGATAGAAATTATTTACTCCTTAGTTCTTTAGAGCCTTGATCTGTTTTGACTGCTACATGATTCTTTTTCTGCCCTCAGAAGACAAATCCTTTGGAACATTAAAGAACTGTTATACACTCTTCACATGTCAATATGTTACCTGGGTCTTTTCTGAAGGAAGTTTCATTTCCATGCTTTGTTCTGTCTTGACCCTTTATACCAGTGGGTCAAACCCCTCATTATAGAAACTGCTTCTCTTAATATTGGCTAATATTACTGATTTTGAGGAGTTACATCCAATTTTTGACTCATAATGGCTTTCATTTTTTAAAAAAGCCTAAATGTTCTTGTTTTTTCATAGCCTGCTCACAAGTCACATGTTCCTCCTAACATTCAAACAGCTGATTTGCTGAAACTAAATATAGGATTTGAAATCTATTACAGGGTAGTTAGGTAATGCAGTACATAGAACACCAGCCCTAGAGTAGGCTTCAGACATTTACTAGCTGTGTGACCCTGAGTGAGTCACTTCAATTTTCTCATCCTAAAAACAAATGAACAAAAGAAGAAAATGATAAACCTGTTTATTATCTTTGCCAAGAAAACCCTGTAACAAGTCACAAAAATCTGACAAGACGGAATAACAATTACTACTGAATCCTCAAAGGAATGCCTTCTGAATGGCAGCATTTCAGGTCCAAGTAGGTGAGAAATATCAGGGGAGAAAATCCATTTTTAGCTTCTTCATAAATATTCATAAATCTACAGCTCTCTAGTTTTCAACTCTTTTCTAGCTTTGGAAGATGGACTGGGTCAAGAACTAAAAGCCTTCCAAAGGGAATTTGATTAAGGTGTAGACCAAAAGTTAGTACCAAAATACTTCTCTTCAGAAATGTCATTGACTTCCACATCCCTTTATTCAGAAAGAATAAAGATCTTGGTTACACAGAGAGCTTTTCCTTTCAGGTTTGCTGAGGAGTGAATTAGAGATTGATGATAACAGTTACTGTTGTTTTGAAATGTGAGCCAAAAAAAATACTATCCGTACAAACACACACATACATACACACACACACTCTCTCACACACACAAATTTGTCTTGAGGTAATAGCAGAAGCTATTAAAGCACCTACTATGTGCCAGGCATATTATCTCATTTGACTCTGAAAACTCTATGAGTGGCATCTTTTACAGTTGAAGAAACTGAGGTAGAGAGAAGTGGAGTAATTGCCTTTGGGTCACATAGAGAAGATGTCTGAGGCTCGATTTTTACTGTGGGTTTCCTGAATCAATGTTCAACACTATTTACTATGCAACCAAGCTGCCTACAACAGTGACAATAAAGTAGAGAGAAGGACTGGACATTTTTCTCTTTTAAGTTAGAAATGTCAGGATTTAAATTATTGCTGAATTGATAAAAACTTGTTTCTAGAAGATCAGCATAAAATGCAGGATACAATATTAATAACTTTTTAAAACTCCTTAATGATTTCAACTGTCTAGAAATGGAATGAGCTGCCAAAAAGAGTGGTGTTCCTTGGAGGCTTTTAAGCATGCCTTGGACAATTGCTTCTCAGAGATAATATCATGGAGAGTCGTTTCCTATATGGGTTAGAACACATGGCTGCTAAGGTAAAAGATTCTGGGGCTGGAGGAGTCTTTTTAGATTAGAGATCCCTGGATCTCCCAACCACTATTGAGAACAGTTGCAAACTTGGATAGCATTATTTATTATTATTATTATTTTAGTGTAGAAATTTTCTGAATCTGTTTTGACTGCAGTGGATAGGCAATTGATGAAGCTCACACTGCCTACTAAAAAAAAATCATAAAGAAAACAACTCTGAACAATAACCTTTGAATTAAATCTTTATTATCTTCTTTAAGATGTTAATCTGATGCTTCTGGAAGAAATGCATTGTAAATACAATATCCATTCCTCAGAAAAAACACTAAAAAGCATAGGAATAAGTGGAATTTTCCTTAAAATGATAAGAAACCTCCATTTAAAATCATTAACAAGCATTATATGTAATGAGGATAAGCTAGGAGCATCCTCAATAAGATCAGGGTGAAACAAGGATGTCCAACATCATCATTATTATTCATATTGTACTAGAAATGTTAGCTTTAGCAATAAAAGAATAAAACAGAATTGAAAGAATTAGAGTAGACAATGAGGAGATAAAACTCAATCTTTGCAGATGACATGATTGTATTTTTAGAGAATCCACTAAAATGCTACTTGAAACAATTAAAGTTTAGCAAAGTTGCAGATTATAAAATAAACCCACATAAATTATCAACATTTCCATATCTTCTGGGAATAAAAACTTCTGGGATAAAAATTCAGTATTTGAAAAAAATATTTTGGCATCTACCTGCTAAGACAAAGCCAGGAACACTATAAACACAATTACAGAACACTTTTCACACAAATAAAATCAGACCTAAACAATTGGAAAAATATCAATTGCTCATGTGTAAGCCAAGCTAATATAATAAAACTGACAATTCTACCTGAATTAATCTATGAATTCAATACCATAACAATCAAACTGCCAAAAATTACTCTATAGAGCTAGAAAAAAATAATAAAATTTATCTGGAAAAACAAAAAGGTCATGAATATCTAGGGCATTAATGGGAAAAAATGCAAATGAAGGTTGTCTGGCACTACTAGATCTAAAACTCTATTATAAAGCAGGGATCATCAGAATCATCTGGTGCTAAGAAATAAGATAGTGGATCAGTGGGATTGGTTAGGTACACAAAACACAATAATCAATGACCATAATAATCTAGTTTTTGATAAATTCAAAGACTCTAGCTTCTGGGATAAAAAAAGTCAGTATTTGACAAAAATTGCTGAGAAAATCAAAAAATAGTAAGGCAGAAAAAGACATGGACCAACATGTCACACCTTATACCAAGATCAGATCAAAATGGGCTGATGCTTTAGACATTAAGGGTGATACTATAAGCCTATTAAGAGAGCAAGGGATAGTCTACCTTTCAAATCTGTGGAGAAGGGAGAATTTTTTTTTAACCATAAAACTAGAGAACATTATGAAATGCAAAATGGATATTTTTTATTATGTCAAATTGTAAAGGTTTTCCACACAAACAAAACCAATACACAAAGATGAAGGGAAGAGGAAGTTAAGGAAAAGAGTTTTTACAGCCAGTGTTTCTGATAAAGGCCTCATTTCTAAAATATGCAGAGAATTGAATACTATTTATAAGAGTACACATCATTCTACAATTGATAAATGGTCAAAAGATATGCACAATTTTCAGAAGAAATTAAGGCCATTTAAGTGAAAAAATGTTCCAAATCACTATTGATTAGAGAAATGCAAATTAAGAGAAATCTGGGGAGCCATTTCACACCTCTCATTAATTAAAATGACAGGAAATGGTTATGGTAAATGTTGAAGAGGATGCAGGAAAACTGGGACACTAATTCATTGTTGGTGGAGCTGTGAAATGATAATAACGTTTTAGAAAACAATTTGGTATTAAGCCCAAGGAAGTATAAAACTGCACATCCTATGGTCCAGCAATGTCACTAAAGGATGTATATCCCAAAGAGATTATAAAAGAGGAAAAAGAGCTCACATATACAAAAAAAAAACAATAGCAGCTTTTTCATAGTGTCAAGGAACTGGAAATGGAGTGGATGCCCATCAGTTGGGCAATGGTTGAATAAGTTATGGCATATGAATGTAATAGAATATTATTTTTCTATAAGAAATGATGAATGGGCTGATTTCAGAAAAGCCTGCAAAGACATGAATTGATATTGAGTGGAGTAAGCAGAACCAAGAAAATAATTTACACGGTAAAAACATGATGTGATGATTAGCTGTGATGGATTTGGTGCTTTTCAACAATGCAGTGATTCAAGGTAATTCCAATAGACTTGGGATGGAAAGTGCTACCTGCATCCAGACACAGAGAACTATGGAGACTTAATTTAAATCAAAGTATAGTATTTTCAACTTTTTATTATTGTTTTTGTTTATTTGTTTTTTTCTTTCTCATGTTTTTCCCCTATTTTTATCACATTTTTTGCATAGCATGACAAATACAGAAAACTGTTTAGAAGAATTTCACATATTTAATATAGGATTGCTTGCTGTCTTGAGGAGAAGAGAAGTTAAGGAGGGATAGAGAAAAAAATTGGGAACACAAAATCTTAAAAATGAATGTTGAAAACCATTTTTATACATATTTGGAAAAGATACTATTGAAGAAAAAATTAAAAAATGAAATGCACTGTATTATTTATATTCAGATAACATAGCAGCAGAAACAAGGTTCTTGAATCTATCGCAAATATTGTGAAGTCTCCATACACTTGTTTTAATCATCATTATTCATGCTTTTTATCTTATTCTCTGAACTCCCTCTCTAAGATATGTTGTGAAATCCATGTAATATACAAAAACAAATGGCACATCAGTCCTTGCTGCTCTGGTTTTGGGGCTTGAAGCAATAAAGTGACCAAATTCAGCTTCCTTGAGTGTCCAAGGAATCACTTAACCCATGTTTAGAACAGACAGAGAAGTTGAATTTCATAAATGCTGTAAAGAATCACCAACTCATTTTGGGGCAAATAAATTGTTTTACCTTGGCAATGGAGTTGTTATTAAGCAAAACATTCTTTCTCTTCTGCAGAGTAAGATTGGTTTTATCTTGATGGAATTGGATCGCCATCTTCCACAGATGCTATCCATATAGATTATTTCCCCTATAAATGCAAAACTTACATTTTTATTGCTCCTGCTGTCACTGGCCATGCAACCTTTTTTTTTGAAACAATATGGTGTTTCAGGGATTATATCACTTCCATTTCTTCAAACCTTTTTACTCAAAATGAACCACCTAGCAACAATAATAAACTAGAACTAATGGAAGAGGATAAGGTATCTACATCAATGAATAAACATGATGAGGAGAGTTATCTATTTTGATTCCGATCATAAGAATTCTTGGTTATATTTTTCCATTTTGTATTATTTTCCTTTGAGAACTACTAGGAATTTAGCTTTGCATGTAATCTCATTAACTGTCATCATCTCAAACTTTGTCACTGAGCTTAAGCATTCAAAACAAGTCTTTGAAATATCAAATACTTTTTTTATAATTAAACATTCTGACATTTGCATTCAGATATAAAAGGATAAAATTTGGTCCTTCTGAATGGCTACTGTGAATGTTACCCAAACATGTCTCTAGTAGTTCAACTACTTGCTTAGATGATACACTTGTAAAGGCATTCCTGGATCAAGGACACTGAGTCTCTTCACTTTTGTGAATGAGTTCATGTAAAAACAATGACAAGAAAAAATAATCCCAAAATAAAAATAATATGGTCTAATGAGGGAGGCGTAGCCTTGAATTCCAGAAAATCTTATGTACCTGGGACATTTCTCTGCCAGTGGCTGATCTCTGAATTTGCTTATACCTTAGGCAAATCCTAAGAATGAGGTAAAGGACTATCTCACACCTAGAGTTCTCCAAACTAATGACATTGATTATGATAGGGACATGGAATGAATTTGAACAATAATCTCATGTCTTAATGTGACAACAGTTTCGTGAGAGTTTACATGATTCTCAAACTGGAGCTAATTCTTTCACTCAGGGTTTTCCCAGACTCAGCTAAAAATACAGAAGTACAGGCCCCATGCTATTAGGAGCCCCTAATATTTTAGTTTTCCAAGGCATCAAGTGAATGATTGACTGAATCATAAGTACCTTTCAGAAAGTTTTAATAATTATAGTTTGTTTACCATATATCATTTAGGTTTCCACAGTGCTCCATATTTTGTGACATAGGTGCTATTAGGTTTCTACTTTATGTAGGAGCAAAGTGAGGTTCAAAGGTGTTACTAACTACCTAAAGTTTGTACAAGGACCAAGTGCCCTGGAATCAGGGCTTTGATTCCAAAATCAATCATCTAGCCACTGTATCACCTCCCCCAAGTTACAGGTTTGTATCTCCTCAGATTTAAATCCTAAGTAGTGTCATCTCTTTAGAAAACAAATGAATCAAGAGAAATCTGTTCTGATTCCATCTAATTTCTGACTTGAAAGACTATTATCAAGGTGATTTCATCTGATATCATGGCTGCTTTGATAAAAGCTTTTTGAGATCAGGAATTGTATGTTTCTCTAGTGCCCAGCAAAGTGCCTAACACAGAGGAGCAGATTGTTGAATATATTGATTGATTGATTGATTGATCAATTACCTTCATTTGCTTTTTGATCACCCTCACCCCAGGTCGATACTTTCTCACTATTTCCATTGACTTGCAATAGTTTTGTTGCATGACTGTAACATCCCTTTCTGGCAGAATCTAAGCTCCTTGAGAGTAGGATTGTCTCATTTTTGGTTTTGTATCCCTGCTACCCAGAATAATTACTGGCAACTTGAAGAGTTTTTTTTTTTGTTTGTTTGTTTGTTTTTATTTTTTTGATTGCTTGGTTGAAATGTCTAAGAAAGTAAATCATCTGGAGAGTTGCCACTTAACCAATCAAATTCTGAAAATTCTTATTCTGTGAAATGGGGATTATAATGCCTGAAGCACATAGCTCACAGGGACACTATTAGGTTTAAATGAGATAATGCATGTAACCCATTTGGAAGACATTAAACCATTCTGCAAATTCACTTTATTGGGCATTAAGAACTGCTGAACACAATGCACCATAGAGTGGGAAATGTGGCTGAATTTTGTGGGAAATCATGACTCCTTTGTGGTATTAATCTCACATGAATTCTTCGGATATAGATAAAAACTAAGAGGGACCAATTCAATATGGCAGGATGAACTTGAAAAGAAATAGAGCACAGCTGGAAGGTCCTCGAGAGGCGGTAGAGAGCATCCACTAAGACTGCAGCTGGAGCCTCTTTAACTCCAACAATGAGAAATTAGTATGAAATACTAACGAATCTTTTGAAGGTGAGATGAGCAATTTTCCCTTATTTCTGTAGTTATCTTGTCAAGAGGTAACTTTAAACTTTAGTTAAAAGAGGAAAAAAAAATCCGAAATCCTAATTAGCTCTGATTCTTCACCATTATCTCCAGCTTCTCATATGTACATTTGTATTTGTTACAGAAGCAGAGAACTGAAGAGCTAGAACTGCCCATGCATCTATTTCATGGTTTCTCTTCTCCTCTCCCCCTTAATCCCTGTCCTTTGCTAATCACCAAGGAACTTTGTTCTCTATGAGAACCAGGGTCCAAACCATCTAGGTATTGGTTGATTAACCACAGCATCTTGAATATCATTCAGAAGTGAAGAGCTGACTGCAGAGCACAGGTGCAGCATTGGGTTCACATTGATAAGTAAATGGGTCACTGCATCCTTCACTAAGCCAGGCTTCCCAGTGGTCTTGAAGGTCAGGCTCAAGTTGAAAGCATTGTAGTCCAGCAGGATGGAGGACAAAGGATAAGTCAGAAACAGATTCACGTAGATAGTGTCCCAATTCAAAGTCATTTGCCTCATTAAGCTACAGCATAAAAATAAGTTTTCACCATTAGGGATGCCCAAAATTTTATTTTTGTTTCATGATTCTTGTTGTTATGAAGTTGCTTTTTGGGATGTGTTTTTTCTCAGACAGAAAAATATATTAAAAACTTTTTTTCTCTGTTTTTTTAAGTTTGAAATTATGCCATATTCTTTTTAAACTAATGGTATTATCCACAGATTTGGAGCAAAATATTCCTAGGGACATTGTAATCAATTGTTTCTGACCCTTTGGGGTTTATATTCTTGATAATTTAAATTAATTTTCATTTTTTTTAATCTTTGATATATGCCTTCA
Organism: Myrmecobius fasciatus; assembly: GCA_023553655.1. Taxonomy (NCBI): domain Eukaryota; kingdom Metazoa; phylum Chordata; class Mammalia; order Dasyuromorphia; family Myrmecobiidae; genus Myrmecobius; species Myrmecobius fasciatus. The sequence continues at coordinate 71,882 of JAJPUD010009473.1, forward strand.
AAACAGACTCACACTGTTCAACAGTCTAATGTAAAAGAGTATGCTGACTGCAAGAAACATTTCCTCACTTTCCAAGGTTTTTGAATTCAATAGTTCAGGAAAATTTATATTAAAGAATATAATTAATTCATATATTTTAGAAAAATTTCTTTAAAATTGTATTAACATATTTAGGTTTTAAAAAGCAATATGTCTGAGGTTCCTGCAAGGCAAATAAATAGATAGGTAGTATGTATATATGTGCATATATATGCATACAAGATATATGTTTTACATATAAGGTATATGTGTATATATGTATACATATACATGTAGAATCATGTGTGTATGTGTATGTAGAGAGAAACAGAGAGACAGACAGAGAGAGAGAGACAGAGAGAGACAGAGAGAGAGCACTTTCTCCCTAACATGAACTGGATTTGCAGAAGCCATTTTAACGTATGACCCGATAGCATCGCGTATGAACCTATCAAGGTTTCATTCCCTTTCCTCCTCCAACAGCTGCTCCCATCCAAGAAGAAGCAGGTGTTGATGTGTGAACAATATTGCTGCTAAAAAGAACAGAATATTTGGTGATGACTTTTCTCTATGGAATATTATAACAAAATGCTTTAAAATTCTCTAAAGTGCTCTGGTTGAAAGCCCATATCTGTTTTAATTTTTTTTAATTTTTTTTAAATTTTCTTTAAGAAATGCATGCCATATATTCTATAATTATAGAGCAATAATGACCAAAAGGAACGCTGATTTCCCCAGGTTTGGTTCATTTTAACAAGAGAATTATTTGTGGAAATTGTATTTTTTTTTTGGTAAAAACAGTGTGTACTGAATGCAATGGGAAACTAAAGAAGAAGCAGTACTTAACCCTTCCAAGGCTATGTCAATGGAGATGACTGTACATGACTCTCTGCTAGGTGACTATTTCTAGTTAGAGCTGGCAGGGGTCAGAGGTACTAGAGAGGGTCACTGTCATGCTACCAGAGGCTACACAAGGATAAGGTCAAAAGTTCTAAGGAGACAGGTCTGGATTTCATATTCCTCATGCATAGAACAGTGTGTGGCAGGAGATGGCACTTAATACTATAAACGCTTTCTGCTTTAGTGCTTGAATGCGAGCCAAATACTTCTAACACTTTGATCAGAAAATGGAGTGAAGCTGCTCTGGGTGACTATCAGCTCCCCACCAATGGGGCTCTCCAAGCAGAGCGTGGGTGGCTGCGTCTCTGTGATGTTGGAGAAGAGATCCCTCTCAGAGATGCAGGGGAATGGGATGTGTTTCATCTGGGCATTCTAGGTTTGCAGCTTATAACTCTCCTAAGCACACATCCAGATCAACAGCCCCTATGATGAATGCACATGGCTAAAGAGTGGGCTATGAGAAAGCTTAGAGGTGAAGAGGGAAATTTTAGCACAGCCATATAGATAAAATATGGCAATAAATATAAATAAACATGGCAAACTTCATCTTCCCTTTGACCCCTCTTCCCTTTCAATGTCTTTACTGGTCCTATGACACTCTGGACATATTGTTGAATCATTGTCAGTCGTACCTGAATTTTCATAATCTCATTTGAGGGTTTTTTTTTGGCAAAGATAGTAAAGTGGTTTGCCATTTCCTTCTCCATCTCATTTTAAAAATGAGCAAACTGAGGCAAATAGGATTAGATGACTTACCTAGGATCATATATTTAGTAAGTATCTGAGGCCAGATTTAAACTTTCAGGTCCAGTGCTCTATGGTACCACCTCGCTGCTCAGCCTAAAGTACATAGTAGGCATTTAATAAAAGTCTGTTGCATTATATTGGACTCTGTTTTGCAGTGTATATCATCAGTCAAAGCCATATAATGTTTCAGAACATGTGGTGAGATAACAATGGATGTACTCCATCATTGTCAGAAGTTACATGGATTGTAGGTGTTTTTAAAACTTGATCTGTGTTAACAAAAGTTTTAAAATACATAAAAGTAAAACAAAGTTGAAGCTTTAAAGTAAATCTCTCAGTATAGAAATGGGGATATACAGGTGTGTAATACTGAATATTCTCAGTTACTGGCTTCATTGCTTTTTCTCAGCTCCAAGGGAGAGTTCTACATAGGGGAAATGGGTAATATTATGTGGAAAGGATAATATTAATATATATATATATAATATTTTAAAAATTACTGAGACATCTCCCTCCCTTAATTCTGATAGTTGTGATAAGTGGGTTAGAAAAATATTGGGGGTCATTGGTGCATCGCTAATGTCCCTTTTCATTTTTCTCTTGGACTCCTGATTGACTGTGACTCTCTGCAGGTTATTTGGTTTTCCTGTGTGCCTTTTACCAATCAATGTTTCCTAATGATCGTGAGGATGGCTTCCGACATCACATTGTCAATTTTCAGTGCGCTGCTCCCAGAGGGCAGCATCCATCTGTTACAGATGCTTTGTTGGTACGGCTAGCAGAGTCCCAAGAGCACATATGAAGAACATGCATGTGTGCGCACACA
>JAJPUD010009474.1:0-36915 GCA_023553655.1 Myrmecobius fasciatus
TATATATATAGACAAAAAGCTGATGCAATCTTAGATTACAATAACAGGGGCATAGTGACTAGAATGAAGGAGGTGATGGGATCCTAGTTATATCAAATGTACAGTATTCAGCCTGAGGGTATCACATTTTAGGAAGGATGTTGACAAACATGAATATGTCCAGAGGAGAGTAACAAGAGTGAAAGGATTGGAGATCATGGACATGAAAATTATTTGGAGAAACTTGGGATATTTAACCTGAAGAAAAGATTTGCAGCAGGGATATGGTAATTGTGTTTTAGTATACAAAAGACTGTTATATGCCTTTACTGTGAAAGTCATAAATAGAGATGTCCCCCCCCCTTTTTTATTAGATTTTCTCATTTTGTGATTTACAAAAAAGGTCAAGAGACACATTCCTAAAACTCAAATTATTGACTGAAAAGTGATTCCATTTTTATTTCTCAAGCTTGTAGATAAGAGAGATCTCCTAAAACATAACAAAATAAAGATTTGAATAGAAAAATCTCACTGAAAAATGAGAAGAGGCAGATTTTCAAAGAATGATGAGAAAAATGGAACAAGTTTCTTTGAGTGAGAATGTGTATATATGTATTATATACATAGCTTTGAGAGCTACATGTATACAACTTTTAGCAGTTAACAGATGGAAGGAAATGAAATGAGATCTACAGGTATATTGGAGTGGGAAAGATGAAATGTGACAGAGATTCCTTAAGGTAAAGGATAGAAAACTTAAGTTGGCTAAGAAATTAAAAGAAGATAACTATTTTAAATCATGAAAGCATGAATATTATAAATTATTTTTCTAAAGTAGTAATAATTTGGTTTTTTCCTCTTCATCCTGATTATAAACTTTTTGAAAAGAGGGGCCATAAAGTTATTTTATATTGCCATGTACTTAACAAAGTTAAGTGGAATTTTTGTCATAAAAATATATGTGGATGAAACAGTATAACAAGATATTAGTTATCAAAGTAATTTTTAGTGAAAATTGCAAATAGAACTCTAAAGAAATTATATGGATTTAACTTCTGATTTTGATCAGTCATAAATGGAAGGTGATATTTTAATTTATTTATTAACTGCTAAGTTGGGTCACAGTTTAGGAAGATGACTTTGAACTTAGTGTTGAATAATTTATTTATTTATTTATTTTTTACTGAAGTCAAATCTGAATCTATAATTTTGCTACAAAAGTTCTCCATATGTTATTAAACCTCTATTCAGATATGTTAGTGTTATGGACCAATTTGCAAATTCATTAATTAGAGTTCTGTTCACACATTTATTGTCAACTTTATTTGAGCTAAAAACCTGTTTTCCTTATATCGCTATCTTAAGAGAATATAATATTTGAGTTTGCAGAATTGTTAAAATTTCACACCTTACATTTTCTGGCATGCTTCCCTGTCTAATATAATGTAAACAGCATTGTTTTGAAAGTCCCAGTCTCTTTATCCTTGGACAGGTCACATTGTGTTTCAGAACTTCAGTTTCCTTATCTTTAAAAGGGAGGGATTATATAGATATTTTTTGAATGATTTTTCAATTAAAAAATCTAAGATCAGATGATTTTTATATATTGATAATTATATGATTTGATGATATAATTAAGCAATAATTATGCATCAAGAAACCCTCTGGAGTTTCTGTGTCACTACAAATATATTCTAACATTTTTGATATCAAGTTTTGCTTTTTAAAGGTTTTAATATCAGTGCTTGAAATTTACTTTGCTGAGAGCAGAGAATCAAACTCCTCAAAATTATAGGACAATAAATAGAACCATGTATTTGCATTGTATTCTTTATTCTTATAGGCATTAGCCTAGTCCCTGTTTGGTTATTAAGTAGCATACATTTTAAATAAATTTTTCCATGTTGTAGAACAATAAATGAAATTTAACATGCAGAACAAATTTGTTGCCATATTCACATAGGCAATAATTGAATGTGTTCCTGGACTTAAAAATTATGACATGGAAAATTTATCATTATTATTATTTTGCTGAGGCAATTGGGCTTAAGTGACTTGCCTGGGATCACACAGCCAGGGAGTATTAAGTGTCTGAGGCCACATTTGAACTCAGGTCCTCCTGATTTCAGGGCTGGTGCTCTATCCACTGTGCCACCTAGCTGCCTCAATTTTTAAAAATTATACTATGCTATCTTAGAAAATGAATTATAATTTAAATGGAATGGAATGAAATTTTACATTGCAGACTTATAGGGCACTTAAAAAATCCTGGTCTAACTTTGTGCTGTAAAGATAGATTCATTTGTAGATAAGTTTAGAAATAGCCTAAAAACCCAAGGATTACTTTTATCACCATACCTTAAGAAAGAGGTTGTCACTAGAATCATAGATTAAGAAAAAACCCAACCCAACCAACCCCAAAGTTTATGTGTCTGTGTGTGTGTGTGTTTTCTAAAATTCAATTTTAGTAAATTTTCAGATCAAAATTATCTCCCATTGCCTTTTAGTTCTCTATGCATTGAGAAGGCAAGAAATATGAAATCAATTATATATGTAAAACCAGGCATCACAAATTTTTGTATTACTCATATAAAAAAAAAAGAAAAAAATGCTCTAATCTGTACTAAGTCTATCAATTCTCAATCTGGAGATGAATATGAATAGAATTTTTCATTATGAATCTTTTTGAATCATCGTGAGCCATTATGTTGATCATTTATTAAGCCTTTCACAGCTGATTATCACATGATGATTATTACCTTATTGCTGTTACTGTGTAAATTGTTTTCCTGTTTCTTCTCATTTCATGTTATATCAGTTCATATAGGACTTCTAGATTTTCCTGAAACCATATGTGTGTGTTTGTGGAAATTGAGGTGGCAACTAACATTTTTTTTGCATTGTTGTTTTTTTTTAATCTTATAAAAGTAGAATTTTTATTTTTTGTTAACACCAGTTGAATACCAGGCTACCATGATAATAACAAATGTTTTTTTTTTTTTTTAACAGCTTAGTTTTTCTGACCTACCTTCTTTTTAGGGGCCAACATAAGAAAGTCAAGAATAATAATAGCTGGTTCTCTGTAGGGAAATCTTTTGCCAAAGGCATATGACTTCTTGTTCAGTCTTTGATCTCTTAGTATGGTTTATGCTTAAATATAGAATTTAATGTAATTTCATGGTTTTGATAGAGGTAAGTAAAACTTAAGGATGTTATACCACAAAATCACTTATCTTTGATATCATATATGTTATTCCATTGCATTTTCAGATTATATTATGTTTCTTTAAAGCTGTCTCACTATTCTTCTGTTTCTTTTGCTAATTCTTTATCCCTGTCATTCTCACTAACTGTGGCTGTTTTCTTTAACTTGTCCTGATTGCCCTTTTCTTTTTCCCTATATATTACCCCTTTTGGTAATCTTATTAGCTCTCAGGTTCAATGATCATTTTTGTAGAGATCATTCTTAGATTGATGTATTTAGCTTTAACCTTTTTTTTTGGTTGAAGTCCAATAACACCAATTATCTTTTGAACATCTTGAACTAGGTGTCATGTAGATGTTTCAGATTTAACATATCCAAAACAATTCATTATCTCTTTCTCCTTTCCCTTCCCAACTCCCTTTCTAAACTTTTCCCTTTTCTTAACTATTACTATCAAGTGCTCTGCTGTTCTCTAAGTCACCCAGACTCACAATTTTGGTGTTATACTTCACTTTTACTTATTTTATATATTCAGTCTCTTGCCACTTCTTCTTGTCTCTACCTTCACAATATTTTTAGTACACATCCTTTTCTTTCTACTCATATGTGATCATAACTCAGATCTGTATCATCTCTCTCCTATTCCATTATAATAGCCTTTTACCTGGTCTTCCTGCCTTTCTTCCTCATTCCATTACATCCAACATTAAGCTGTGAAAGTGGTTTTCCTAAAACATGGGTCAAAGCATATCATTACTTCTACTTAATGAACTTCAGTAGCTGCTCATATCTCCAGTATGAAATATAATGTTATCTAGTTGGCATTTAGAGCTCTTCATTACTTGGCTCCTTCCTCCATTTTTGGTAAAACATGTATTCTTTAATCACTCTGTGATACAGCTTCACTGGCTATATTGATCTTCCTGATAAATGCCACTTCTGTCTTTGTGCCCTTGACTTGACTGTCCTCTATGCCTGAAGTGCTTTATTTCTCACTTCTGCTTCTTGGTTTCCATGGCTTTGCCATTTTTCAGCTCATCATATTCCATCCTCTTCAGGAATCCTTTCCTGATCTTTCTGGTTGCTCATGCCTTCTAATCTGATATTACTTTCCCCATAGTGTGTGTGTGTGTAATTTTCTATATATAATTATATCTTTTTCTACATTTGTGAAATTAAAAAATTATAATATAAAAAAGTTAGTTGTGACCTCAGTTTCCATTAGCACATATACATAGATGGTTTCAGAAAAACTCAGGAAGACCTAAATGAACTATGCAAAGTAAAATTAGTATAATAAGAAAAACAATCTATCTGTTTTCTATCTATTCCCTTTACACACATATATGCACATATATGCATACTTCTTGTATGCATCTAGACAAAATACATGTTGTCTTTCTCCATTAGAATATGAGTTCCTTGAGAGTACTGACCATTTTTAAAAACCTTTTTATATCTCTAGTCATTAACACAAGGTGAGTCTTGCACACAGTAAATGTTTAAATGCTTTTTTGAAGGATTGATTGCTTGAAATTTGAGTAATGATATTTTTTGTTTTTCAGTCTTTTCATCTTTATAAGGAGGGGCTTAGACTAGATGGTATTCCACATTTTTCCTTCTTGAAATTTTATGTGTTTTCTCCTTGTGCCAAAATTATTGTGTATAATAACAAGCGCATGAACTCAATCACTCCTAAGTAAAACTAATTTTAAAATAATTCTAACAGTAAATACTTTTCTAGTATTAAGTAAATATAACTTAGAATATGATTGCTTATATTTCCTATCCCTAGAATTCACTGACCTCCTTAGGGTACCAATATTTTCTTTCCATTTTAAATGAACTTAATCTATTCATTTTGTATATGTTGTACTTATAAGTACAGTTTCTGTAAGATTAAAAGCTTCTATAGGGAAGAAAATTTCTTTGGAAATTTTTCTCTCAGAGTAGTTTAATGTTAGGTTAAATTAAAGACAAATGAATTTTTGGTTGAGGATTGTGATCAGTGTTTAGACTTTATAAAAAGGTGTACATTGTTGATGCAAGAAATACATTTAAACTTCAAAGAGATCTTGCAATGTAAAATTGGTTTAAAATAATGAATTCATGAAAAGATCTGAAACTTTCAAGCTTTCATTGATATTTTTTTATTATTAATGCTTTTTATTTGCAAAACATATGTATGGGTAATTCCTAAACATTAACCCTTACAAAGCTTTCTGTTACAAATTTTTCCCCCCTACTCCCCACCTCTCCCCTAGATAGCAGGATATCCATTACATGATAATTATGTTAGAATACTTAAATCAAATATATGTATAGTTATTGCCACACATCATTTTTTTTTGTTCAGGAGAAATCATATCTATAAGAAAGAATAATTGATAAAGGAAATACAATGCAAGCTTTCATTGATATTGAGGCAGCGTGATATAATGGCTAGAGAGCTGTTTTCAAAACTAGGAAGACTTAAGTTTCATTTCTACATCAAACTAGCTGTGGGACCATGGACAAATCACAGTCCTATAAGACTCTAGGAGTCTTTCCAAGACTGTAGGTTACAGCTAAGGTATTCATCTGCATTGATAGAAAGCTTCCTATATTCTCTGTATCAATGAAATCAGAGGTTCAGTATTTATTCTTTTTTCTTTTATTTGATTGATACTGTTTTATGTCCAGTAATAGCATCTATAGAAAGGCATATGTTTGGCACCTGCAGCTGTCTAGATATGAGTGCCTCTCAGGATTTGTGCTTTGTTGACCTATCCAAGTAAATCCAGGTCAACCGCATATCATGATGAGACAATAGAAAAATAAAGACATTTGTTTCATGTTATATCTCCCTTTAGATTTTGAATTCCTTGAGAGCAGGGACTGTTTTTTACCTTTATTTTTATCTCCTTTTTTAGTATGGTGCCTGATGTATCTTTACTTGTTTTTAGTTGTGTCCAACTCTTTGTGACTTTTTTTGAGTTTTCTTGGCAAAGATACTGAAGTAATTTGTCATTTCCCTCTCCAGTTGATTTTGTAGGTGAGGAATTGAGGTAAAGAGGGTTAAGTGACTTGCCCAAGGTTACATAGTTAGTAAGTGTCTGAAGCCAGATTTGAACTCAGGAAGATAATTCTTTTTTTATTCTAAGCCCAGTATTCTCTTCACTGCACTGTCTACCTACTTCACCTGATATGTAATATGTGCTTAATAAATGCTTGTTGATTTGACTCTGCATGTTTAATTACTAGAGAATGGCAGATTCAAAACCAGTTCTCTAAAATTCTATTCCATCTTGCAAAGTCAATTTTTACTTCTATCTACATTTTGAATATGTATTTTTATGTTGTAGGAAGGACAATCAAGCATTGTAAATTAACTACTGGATTGATTTCTCTTTTATTGAGACTTAAGGAAATTCGTTCTGTGCCTTCCCTATTCTTATTTAGTTTTTTCCTTTGTTAGTCACAGAATAATATACTCTATATTCTTACTCTTTATTCTCCCAGTTGATCTGCCTTACTGGATCCTTTTTTCTCTTTTCTGGCCTCATTGTCAGTCTTCTCAGCTTTGTTGAATGACACTTGTGAGGAAGCCCCCTTGTTTCAGAGATTTCGTAAATGGGATAGATTCTTCCTTGAGCCACAGAAAGAGAAATTTGACCATTATAGGAGACAGAATTTGTGAAAGACTTTATGTAGTGTTGTGCCACAGTTCCCCTTTCTCAGTTTCCCTCAGTTATTTTGTCCCAGTTTCCCAATTGTTCTGCCTCAATAGCAACCCCCCTTCCTTCTTTATGAACATTAGGACTGAGATAATTGGGGCTGCAGAGTCATGGGCACTGGCATTCCAAAGAGTCATAAAACCTCCAGATGGTCTATCTCAAATACCTAGACATACCCCTTATCTTTATGGCCCCAACTCAGTGGCTCCTAGCTTCTTCCCAAACTTATCAGAATTTATGATCCTTCCTCTATACCCCAAACCTGTCAGAACTGAATTTATATTCCTTTCCTAGAACTCTAATCCCCACAGTGTTCTGCCCCTCAGTCTGCTTTTGTTTTCCCTGAGTGACAGAGCCCCATAAGAATGCTTGGAACTACTCACAGGCGGCTGGATACTTTGAAATCCAGATGGCTGGCTAATATGGCTGCCTGTCTAAATTCTCCATGGACTGGATTCTTTGAGACACGTCTCATTCAGTTCCATCCATAGCTATGGATTCTAAACTCTTCATCACTATCAATAAAATATTAATAATCTCTAATCTCTAATACAGCCTTGATTTCTCTGAGCATTACAGTAGAAAGACAGGATGAACAAAGTATCTGTCCAGCCACAGTATGGATGGGCCTCTGTCTAAACTTGAGCAATCAGAGGAATTCCCTTATTTGTAACAACTACTTGTGTCACCAACATGACTTTTTAGACTGCATATCTAAAAACAAAACAAAAAAACTAAAAAGAAAAAAGAGACAAAAGAGACTACCCTAATTGGAATGGTAAAGTCTTCATACAGCTTGAATGTGGTTTGAAGCACCTGTCTTCAGGGAACTGTATTTTATTTCAGTAACAAAAGGAAAGTTTTTTAAAAGAAAATAAATCTGCATCAAAAGTATTCTGAAAATGAAAAGTTCTCCCTGGTAAAGAGTCCCCAAATTAGCATTCCCTAATGTCACAGACTTTCAGGAAGGTTTAATTTATAGAGATCCTATTATATATTTTCTAACTCTGGGAGTGTAAGCAATTTTAGCAAAATCCCACTTTAGTGCTTTTTGCTGATGAATACTTTGTCAAGTAGAACTGCTATAATGAGTCCTACCACATTGCCATCTGCTGGCAGAAAATCTGTCTATGAATGCTAGATCTTCAGATATGGTTTCTTCATAGTTCACTCATCTCTTAGTGTAGTAAAGTCTCACAGCATCATAGGTTCAATCATAAAAGAAAAAAAAAAGATCAGCCTGAATTTCAGCAATATAGGGGAAAGAGTATTAGATTGAAGTCAGAGGAAATGGCTTCCCAACTGATCTTTGTCTCCACCTTTCTGATGTTTAGTAAAACACTTTTTGTTTTGTTTTATTTTGTTTTGTTTTGTTTTTGCTTCAGTTTCTTCATATGTAAAACCAGGGGTTGAATGACCTCTAAATTCCTTTACAATTCAAAATCTACAATCCTATGGACTCACAAATGATTTATTCCACCCCACATTTGAATAAAAATATATTGTGTATTACTTAACTAGTAGCCACCCAACCTTTGCTTGAACTCTTCTAGTGTTAGGGTCTCTCTCTTGAGAACCTTATCAATTCTCATGAATTCAACTATCATCTCCATGCAGATTATTTCAAAAATCAACCTTACCTCTCTCCTGAACTATATTCCTTCATTTTAAATTGCTCTTCCTCCTCCCTCCTTACTCCTTTTTTCATCTTTCTCCTGCCTTCCTCCTTCTCTCCTTCCCTTTTCCTTCCTTCCTTCCTTCCTTCTTTTCTCTTCCTCTTTTTCCTTCCCCTCTTCTCCTCTTCCTCCTCCTCCTTTCCCTCTCCTCTTCCCCCTTACCTTTTTCTTTTCCTCATTTTCCCTCATCTTCTTCTTCCCATCCTTTTTCTCTACCTATTTTCCCTCTCCTTCTCCCTACTTGTCTTCCTCTTCCTCCTCCCCTTCCTTCTTTTACTCCTCTTCCGCTTCCTCCCCCTCCTTCCCTTCCTCCTCCTCCTCTCCCGCTTCCCCTCCTCTTCCTCCTCCTCCTCCTCCTCCTATTCCCTCCTTTCCTTTTCTTCTTCCTTCTCCCCTTTCTCTTCTCCTCCCCTTCTCCTCCACACACCTCCTCTTCCTTTTTCTACTCTAGTATTTTTGCCAATAATGACCTATATGGGGTTACCAAGAGTTGACATGACTGAAGTAAATGAATAATATTTCATTTTATTATTTCATTTTATTGAAGATTCATGATCTTATCAATGTAGCTACTTTCTCTACTAACAGAAACCACAGTTTTTCTATGGCCTTAATAATGTTTATGAATTGTGGCAAAAAAATCATTACCCTGTGGCCAATTTGGTCATAACTTTCTCCCACCTTTGCTAGGTTACTATTTGGGTAACAAATATGCAAGCTGCCTATTAGCAGTAATCTTCAAGAACTTTCAAAGATCTCTAACATACAAAGACTTCAATATGGATTATGTTCATAAATTTAACTTTTTTTGTATTTGACTTATTTCACTTCAAAATACTTTTTTCTTTCCTAAGGAGAATGAAATAATTTTTAGATGGAAAAGGCTAGGTACATTCTAATCATTCTGGACATAGACATAACAGGCTATTGGAAGGAGATGTCAGTGGAAGCTGTAAAACTAAAGCCTGATTTTAATAATATGATTTATCTGTGAATGTTATTTAAGAAAATATATGTATGTATATAGTCTGCATATCATTAAGCTTGAAGTAGTTCTAAAGCACAAACATCTTTGGGGCCTTTTCATAGCTTGACATTTGTGGATGAGCATTTTTGTATGCCTTCTATTTTAGTCCTATCACTTTTATAAAATATGATTAAAATATCTCTGAATATCTCTTAATTGCCTACTAATTGCATTGATAGGTATTAATGTGAATAGGATTAAATGCTAGCAGCTTGGGAAGAGTGCTGTATTGACATGAAAAAATAAGAGATGTAACCATGGTATCAAAAATTAGTTTGCATTTGAGCCTTATAAAAAATATCATAGGATGACTGACGGATATGATAAATGTTAACCAGTTGGGGATTTGTTTTCTGTCCTTCTCAGTGGAAATCAGAATTGAGATTTTTTTTCCTTAGGCTTTTTCAAAGTTAAATGTTTTTCACAGAGTTTGAGTAAGGCAAAAATGTAAATATAAATTTATATTCTTTGTATTTTCTAGCCACTATTTGGGATTCAATGAAATTGTTGAGGAGTCTAGGAAACAATCAAATTTTAATAGTACTACTAGACAAGAAGAACATTCTTTTTATTTTACTTGGATGGGATTTCATGCCAATTTATTACATTTAGGATATTTTAAGTGGGAATCTGGAGTTATATTAGCCAGAATTTATTTTGACATAAAAAACTTGGATTAAGTTTTAAGCTTTAATGATTAATTGACACACTTATATGTTTTAGAGAATTTAAACCTGTATTGTGTTAAAAGAACAGACTTGGATCCTGAAAATTTAAGTGACTTGCCTAATGCCATATCATGTGTGGGTGGTAGGACTATGAAGAAAATTTTCAGTGCCAGCCATATGTTTGGAAAAGCATTTTTTTTTGTTCTGCATTTTCTAACCTTCAAGATACTGCTGATAAATTTCAAAGGATGATAGAGGATATTTAGAGCTGTAAGGGCATATAAGATCATCTAATTCAATCCCCTTATTTTACAGAGGAAGAAATTGAGGTCAGAGAAAGTATATAATTTTTCAGAGTTACACCAGAAAAGATAGAGCTGGGAATTGAATCCAAATCCTCTAACTCTACAATGATTGTTCTTTCCATAGCATATTCTGTGATGTATGATTAAATTCAAGTTTACAAGGTTTTCAAGAGTATGTGTTCTGATATTTTAGCAATACATCTTCATTATAATGTAGAAGCAAAGTTGGGTTCTTGAAAGTTCTGTCTACAGATTGCTTTACTATGATGAAAGACTTTTGAGTGTAGCAGTAGACTGTCTTTTTTTTTTTTTTCTGGAGGGTAACTTAGTTGAGAAATTTGTTACCAGTACCCTTCCCAGTTGGTAATCAGCCCTTTGGCCTTGTAACTCCTAAAATGAAAAAAACAAAACAAAACAAAATAATCTATAGTCTTATGTGGCTACTTTCTGCATCTGTAGTGGCAGACTTATTAAAAAAGGATAGAGGGTGCTTAGTATTACGATTCCCAAATCTTTTATAAATATTAATTTATGGCACCTGAAATATAATATCACTATCCATTGATCAATTAGTGTATATACTTTCAAAGGAAATGAATCATATTAATCTTAACATTCTTAAGTGTGGTGGCCAGAATTAGACCCCTTCTGTATATTTATAAAACTTGATGCTAGATGTGTCTTCCCCGTCTTTTATGTTTCCTTTCCCATTAGGATATAAGCTCATTGAAGGCAGGGATTATTTTGCTTATTTGTATTTGTGGCACATCATGAGTATATGCCTTTTCAATTTATTCAGTGGAATAAAGGAGTTGGAAAAATGATTTGTTTTATTTTGCTTCCAAAGACAACAAGAAACATTGTTTCAAACTATTACACAGTCCATGATAAATATTGGTGAAAACACTATCTTATGAACTACCTCTCTTATAGAGGATGAAATTTTGGAGCAATTTCATTAAGAATACAGTGTGATTTTTCAACTCAAAGCATTTTATGGCTAGATATTTGGCAACTTTAGTGCAAAAGTGGGCATAGGTAAGTATGGTAAAATATTTTGGAAGATAAGTTTCCATGATTAAGGAATTAGGCCACAAAATTATAGGATACACAGATGTCTTATCCTTAAACATGATAAATGCTTTCTTTAAGAAAAGAATCACAAATAGTAGAGCCAAGATAGTAGTAGAACAGAGGCAGCAATCCAGCTAAACTCTCCCAACATTCCCCTCTAAAGAACATTAAAATAACTCCCCAAATTAAATTGTGGATTGGCAGAAACAACAAAAGGTCAGAATGTTTTTGTTTTGTTTTATTTTTTACAGCCTAAAACTGCTTAGGAAATTAGAAAGAGAGTTCATTGATGTGGGAACATCCTGGAATGCACTTGGCTGTAGCATGTATGGGGCCTTGGAGGTAAAAATCACAGCATTAGTGGCAGCTTTGGTAACTCTCAGTCAATGGACAATAAAGGAGTCATACAATTTATCAGAAAGAGATTATAGAGGAACCTTTCTGGATCACACCACCTTGGAAACATTAAAAACTTGCAGACCATCAGTATTAGTTTTGAAAACAGCAGCATTAAAAAGACTAAAACTTGAAAAAGTGCCTCCCCACTCCTCACATGAGCCAGACCCAACTTTAATATAAAGTTAAAAGTCAAGAATAGATTATAAAAATGAACAAACCACACACACACACACACACACACACACACACACACACACACTCACACACACAGAAAAAGAGAGAGAGAGAGAGAAAGACTTGACCATAAAAAGCTATTACTGTGACAAGGAAGACCAAGACACAAACTCAGAAGAAGACAACAATATGAAAATAGCTACAAGTGAATTCTCAGAGAAAAATGCTAATTGGTTGCAAGACCAACTAAGAATCCCTAGAAGAGTTAAAGAGATAGGAGTGATAGAGGAACAATTGGGAAAAGAAATGAAGGTAATGTAAGAAAATTATGAAAAGAGAATTAACAGATTGGTAAAAGAAGTACAAAAATACTAAAGAAAATAACACCTTACAAAACAGAATTGGCCTAATGACAAAAAGGC
The DNA here is from genome assembly GCA_023553655.1 of Myrmecobius fasciatus. NCBI lineage: Eukaryota > Metazoa > Chordata > Mammalia > Dasyuromorphia > Myrmecobiidae > Myrmecobius > Myrmecobius fasciatus. The sequence goes on from JAJPUD010009474.1 coordinate 12,646, forward strand.
ACCAAAATGAAATGAGGAAAAGAACTCCTTAAAAAGCAGAGTAGGCTAAGTGGAAAAGGAACTACAAAATTTTATTCACTAAAGAAAAGAACTCCTTAAAAAGTAGAATAGGTTTTTCAAAATGGAAATGGAAAAGGAGCTACAAAAATTCACTAAAAAAGAACTTTAAAATTAGAATTAACTGAATGGAAAAAGAGATACAAAATTTCACTGAAAAAATAATTCCTTAAAAATTAGAATAGGGACAAATGGAAGCTAATGACTCCATGAGATATCAAGCAACAATAAAATAAAAAGCCAAAGGAATGAAAAAATATCTCATAGGTTTACCTCATAGGAAGAATATCTCATAAAGGAAAAGAAAAAAGAAAAAAAAGACTTGGAAAATATATTGAGGAGAGATAATTTAAGAATTACTGGATTATCTGAAATCCATGGACAGAAAAAGACCTTAAATAGACATTGTATTTCAAGAAATTATCAAGGAAAACTGCAATAGTTTAGAACCAGAGAATAAAATATAAATTGAAGAATCCACCAAATCACCTCCTGAAAGAGATCCTCAAATAAAACTCCCAGGAATATTATAGTCAAATTTTAGACCTCCCATATCAATGAAAAAATGTTACAAGTGACCATAAAGAAAGAATTCAAATATCATGAAGCCATGAAGAATCATATAATAATTTAATATCTTCTATGGTAAAAGGGCAGAGATCTTGGAATTTGATCTTCTGCAAGACAAAGGAGCTAGAATTACTACCAAGAATCACCTGAGTATAATCCTTCAAGGGAAGAAATGGATATTTTTTTCAAGCATTCTTGATGAAAAGATCATAGCTGAATAGAAAATTTGACATTCAAACACAAGAATCAAGAGAAACATAAAAAAGGTAAAGATAATGAATAATGAAAGATAAACATAACAGACAATAAAAAGTTAAATTGTTTACATACCTATATGTAAAGATGATATGTGTAATTCCTAAGTACTTTATCGTTATTAGGGCAGTTAGATGCCGTCTACATAGACAGAAGACATAAGTGTGAGTTGATTATATTGAATTGATTTTTAAAAATTAAGGGGTAAGAAAGAGGGTATAGGAGAGGGGAATGGGAAAAAAGAGTTAGAATGGGAACATTTTTCTCACAAAAAAAGAGGTTTGTAAGAAACTTTTAAAGTGGAGGGGAAAATGGGAAGAGTGGCAATTATTGAACTTCCCTCTCATCAAAATTGGTTCAAACAGGGAAGAATACAGGCATGCACACACACACACACACACACACACACACACACACACACACATTCAGTTGAGTACAGAAATCTACCTAATACTGAAATAGGAGGGTAAGGGGTTAAGGGATATTGAGAGGGATGATAAAAGGGAATGAAGATTAAGGGAAGAAGTGGTCAGAAACAAAACAGATTTTGAAAAGTGACAGGACAAAAAGAGAGAAGGAGATGGGCTGAATTCATCCATAAAATGGAAGTGGATAACAATGAATTAGAATCCAGAATCCAACAGTATGCTGTTTACCAGAGACACATTTGAAATAGAAAGACATATGGAATTAAAATAAAGGCTTAGAGTTAAATCTATTATGTTTCAACTGGAGAAAAAAGGCATGAAATGATCCCAGATAAAACAGAAGCAAAAATTAATTAATTAAAAATAATTAGGGAAACTGCAGTTTATTATAAGGTATCCATAGGCAATGGAGTAATAGATTTTTTTTTTACAGTAAGTATCTCTAAAAAAACCCTCATTTATCAAATAAATAGGGAATGGAGCCTAATTTATAAAAACAAGAGCTATTTCCTAAGTAGTAAAAAGTCAAGGGATACAAACTGGTAATTTTCAAAAGAAGTCAAAGCTACCTATAGTCATCTGAAAAGATGCTCTAAATTACAGTTGCTTAGAGCAGGAGTGGGGAACCTTTTTTCTGCCAACAGCCTTTTGGATATTCATAACATCATTCATGGGCCATACAAAATTATCAATTTTTAGAACTCAAGCAGTGAGAGTTTGTTGTACCTAGCTGTCAGTTCAACATGGCTTGTTGTTGCCTTACTAAATGATTTTGGTAACCTTATATAGCCTGCAGGTAAGATGGTCCTTACCCCTGGATTAGAGAAATGAAAATTAAAACAACCATGAAGTACCACTTTGCACCTATCAGAAATGATAAAAGCTGGAAGGGAGAAGGAAAAAATAGGTATACTAATAACCTGTTGGTGGAGTAGTGAATTTGTCCAATCATTCTAGAAAACATGTTGGAACTATGTCTAGATCATACTTTTAAAAGTGAGCATCCTTTTTGACCCAGCAATATCTTCACTAGTTCTATACCCCAAAGAAATCACAGGAAAGGGAAAAAGGACCTCTATATAGAAAACAGTTGTAGCAGCTGTTTTTGTGGTAACAAAGAATTGGAAATTGTGGAGATGTTTATTTTGGGGCAATTACTGAAGAAGCTTTGGCATATGTTTGTGATGGAGTACATATATAAATGATGAGCAAGATGGTTTCAGGAAACAAAAACATGGCAAGACCTATGTTAACATGCAATGTGAAATGAAAAAACTGGGAGATCATTGTGCAAAGTAACAACAGTGTTGTAATGATGCTTAACAATAAAAGACTTGGTTGCTCTGATGTGATCCAAGATCCAAAACACTAATGTTGAAAAAAAAATCTATCCATAACTCAAGAGAGAACTGAAGAACTTAGTGTAAACTGAAGTATAATTTTCTTACTTCCTAGATTTTTTGGCAATATGGATAATGTAGATATATATTTTGTATTATTTCACATATATAATTGATATTATTTTGCTTGTCTGTGAGGGACAGAATATGGAACTCAATTGAAAAAAGAAAAGAATATTAAAATATATATTTATTTTTAAAAAGAAAAGATTCAGAAGACAATGGACATTGTAAACTCCAGATAACAATCCAACAAAAACATTTATTAAGTAGTTCCTATGGACATATGAAGATAAAATTGAAACAGTCTCTTTCCTCAAGCAACATTCTATGTTACATATAATATACATTCTATAAGGAGGAGACATGTATGTAAACAAGTATATACAAAATTTGTACCCCCAAAAATCAAGTGCCAGAAATGAAAATTAAGGGGTAGGGTAGAGAGGGGAGTACAAATCAAAAGATCAGGAATTTTCATGTAGAAAGTGTCCCTGGAGCAGGATTTTCAAGGAAGCATGGAATTTTGAGACAGAGTGCTTAAGAATGTGAAATAGTCAGTTAAAAGGCATGAAGATGATACATGTAGTATTGTCAATGAAGAATGCTCATTAGGCTATAGTTTGACTATTTTCTTCTTTTTTTCTGGGGAAAAATGAAAAACATTTACCCATCTCTAACCTTGTGGTTCTATTACCTTTTAGATATCATTGATAGTGGTTTAGTAATCAAATCTGCCATTTCATTCAGTAATAGAAAATGTGATTTATCTGGCCAGGTGACATGAATTCATCAGGAGCAATTAGGTGCTCTTTTTCCTTTCTCCTTTCTTAACTGGAGTGTCAGCTCTCTATTAGCCATTTTTTTGTTCTATCATTTCATGAACATCTATCATATTCAAAAGATATTGTTTTTGGTAGACAAAAGAGAATCAAAGTAATAAATCAATCAGTTACGTAGTAGCTCCCATAATGCTAGACACTGTGGTAAGTGCTAAAATTAAATAATTCCACCTTGTCTCTCTTGACAATTATTATCCAATTGCCACAAATAAAGGTCCTATCCTTGCTTTGAGCCTCTTTTTAAAAGAAATCTCTTTTTCTTTTTCTTGGCTTCCTTTTTAAGCCTAATTTATTATAAGCTTTAGCCCTTTTGATTATTTTTTCTCAGGACTACACTCTTAAACTTATCTTTTGTTATTTGCCCTTTCTTCTGCTTTTTGAACTTTTCTTAAAATTTTAATTTTGGGAGATAGTGGAAAGATAATGTTTAAGATATAAGGGAGCCCCCAATAAAGCTCTAAAATTATATCAGGAGTATCATTGATAAAGAATCCAAAGAGAGAGAGTATAAAATCTCCCATACACTCTAGGTCTATACAAAACCGCTATTGGAATTTTATGGAAGCTTGGAGAGCAAAAAAGCCAAAGTACAAGCAGTGGAAACAGAGGGTAGGAGGCAGGGCTTAAACATCACCTGAACCACAGAGGAAGACAGGTTTAGATAAGCACACAGGGTCCAATTAGCTGCTCACCTCAAAGAGTAGCAGGATGCTGATGCAAATCAACACCTAGGCTCAGTATACAATCAGTTCTACCTAAGGGATAGCAAGAAGCACTGGAAAAGGAAAGAGCAAGTAAATACCTTGGAAGCAGAATAGCTATAGCCTTTCAAGTGGCTGTTAACTAGCACAAAGATTAACATGTGGTTAGTGTCTATTGGGTTCATAGCAAAAGTCTGAGCCAACTCTAGGTTTAGGATTATGCAAGGAGGAGAGAACCCAAGCTGAGTTAGAAGACTGAGCCTAAACCCAGAAATTCCATCAAAAGGTTGGGTCTAGTTTTAGCCATAGCATTCAGGACCAATCAAGGCCTACCCATATCATCTAAGAACATGGGGTCTGGGGGGAAAGGCATGGCAGATTCTGACCAGAGCATGATGCTAAGTACAATAAAGAAATAATATATACTGGGGCAGCTAGGTGGTATAGTTGATGAAGCACCAGACCTCAAGTCAGGAAGACCTGAGTTCAAATCTGACCTCAGACACTTAACACTTCCTAGCTGTGTGACCCTGGACAAGTCACTTAACCCCAATTGCCTCAGAAAAAAAAGAAATAATATATACTGAAAGAAGACTAAGAAGTAAAACCCAGAAGAAGAAAGTAACTCTATAAAACTTCTATGTAGAATATCAGCTAAAATAAAGTCTTGGCCACAAGGACTACAATGAGTATCATAGAGGAAATGAAGCAAGAGATACAAAATATAATGTTAAATGAAATCAGGACTAGGGAAGAAAGAATGGCAAGAAAATTAATAGCTTAGAACAAATGGTGGTAATCTCTACCCAAGAATTAATATACCTGAAAATTAGATTGAGCCAAACAGAAAGCAGTGACTTTATGAAATAAGAGATATTAAACTCAAAGAAATTATTGTAAAAAATCAAATCAAATGTAATATATAGTTCACCTAAAATACTTGATCTGGAGAACAAGTCAAGGGGAGATAATCTACTCAATTGCCTGAAAATCTTGAGAAAATAGGCCTAGATATCACAATTAAGAAATCATAATTAAAAGCTGACCAAATCTCTTAGAACCACTTGGCAAAGAAAATAAATGAACCCACTATTCATTTCCCAAAAGTAACTCCCTAATGAAAACTCTCAGGAACATTAAAGTTCTGAATACAGTCAAAATCCAGAACATCTAGTCCTAATAAAAAAAATACAATGTGTATACAAAAAGAAAGTTAAGAAGTCTCAGGATCACAAAAGTCTTGGTAGCTGGCTATTTTGCACAAAAGATGGTAGAAAATTTGCAATGTGGTATTCTAAATGGGAAAAGATAAAGACTTACAACCAAGAATAACTTAAAGAGGCAAAGTAATAATTTTTTTTATTAAAGCTTTTTATTTACAGAACATATGAGTAATTTTTCTACATTGACCTTTGCAAAACTTTCTGTTCCAAATTTTTTCCCTCCTTCCCCTCATCTCCTTCCCTAGATGGCAGGTAATTTAATATATGTTAAATATGTTAAATATATGATAAATCCAATATATATATATATATATGCATATCTATACAGTTATCTTGCAGCACAAGAAAAATTGAATCTAGGAAGAGGAAAAAAAACATCCTAAGAAGGAAAACAAAATGCAAGCAAACATCCACAGAAAGCGTTAAAATGCTATGTTGTGGTCCACACTCAGTTCCCACAGGCTTTTCTCTGGATGTTTATTTATTTCTTCATTGCTAAACAATAGGAACTGATTTGAATCATCTCAGTGTTGAAGAGAACCATGTCCATCAGAATTGATCATCTTTTAGTCTTGATGCTGTGTATAATGATCTCCTGGTTCTGCTCATTTCACTAGCATCAGTTCATGTAGGTCTCTCCAGGCTTCTCTGAAATCACCTTGTTGGTCATTTCTTACAGAAAGTAATAATTTCTTACTGGGAGAAAAATAATCCTTCAGAAAAATAGGAAACTTCAAAGCATTCCTAATGAGATGACCATAACTGAGTAGAAAATTTGAATACCAGCAGATTAAAAAGAAATGTAGAAAGGTAATAATATTTAAGCAATTGGAGAGGCCTATATGATGGTGCATTGTTTACTTTATAAGAGAGAAAAAAAAGAATCCTAATGTTTTGAAGAGTTATGGAGAAAGTTAAATTAACACAGCAGTGGGGTTTAGCTATGGTAGTTTTGTTCTGTTTTGATGGTATTTGTAGAAGAGGAGACTGGGAGGGAAAGATGAATGTGGGAAAGAAAAGAAGAGGCAGAGGATGAGTATTTATTATTTCCTGTAATAGAGGCACATGAGTTTTAAAATATATACAGATGGAAGAAGAGAATAGGGTAGCTGGCATTCTTTGAAGTCATTTTCCCTTTGGATCTACCAAAGGAATGTTGAAAACATTTAGAAATACACAAATGTACAAATTTGATTTAAATATAAATTAAACTCAGTAGGAAAATGGGGGGAAAATAAAGAGGGGGAAATGGAGGCTCTCAAAAAGAGAACAGGATTGATTAGGTAGTAGTCACAAGCAAACAAGCTTCAACATTAAAACATGAAGAGTAATTAATAGGAAATGAATAAAATTTATGATCAGAGGACAGTGAAAGGAGAAGAAAAAGAGTATTTGCTTCAGCAGCACATATACTAAAATTGGAACTATACAGAGAAGATCACCATGGTCCCTGCACAAGGACATGCAAATTCATGAAGAGAAGAGGAGTATCAATGGAGTGGAAACAGATCATTTCAATTATGAATGGAGACTGATATGGGGTTACATATTAAGTCAACTCCTATATCATTATGTTCTTTGTAGATTGGAATGGTAAACAAAGAGAGGAAAAAATTCAAGAGATCTGGATGGAGACATATGCAACTAATAATCATATCTCTGAATGAGATGAATTCACCCATAAAATGAAAGTAGATACAATGAATCAGAAAACAGAATCCATTAATATGCTGTATTCAAGAAATGTAATTAAAACATAAGGATCCACACACAGTAAAGTAAGTAAAATTTATTATACTGCATATTAACTCAAAAAATCAAAATAGCCTCCTTGGGACTAGGTGATAGTCAAAATAGATGATAAAATGAAATAAACAGATAAGTTACATTACGCTTAAAGGCATCATATAATGACTGTGCATCAGTAATTAATATAAATGCATTAAATTTCATAGAATAGAAATACTTAAAAAATTATTCAGAGAGTAAAACTATTAATAGTGAAAGACCCCAAGGTACCCCTTTCAGACTTAGACAAACATAACAAAAATTTAAAAAAGAAGCTAAGGATCTGAGTGCAATGTGACATATGCTAAATTTCTGGTAGTTATTTAATGGGGACAGAAATAAATTTACTTATTTCACAGTTTGGCATGGTATTTTTATTGAATACATTTTATAGACTTCATTAGGCATGACACCATTACAGAAGTCACCACTTTTTGAAAATGTATTTTGTTTTTAATTTATTGAATAAAATAAGCACCTATGTAATATAGTATAACAAAAAAGGTGATTGTATCTGAAACTTCAAATCTATTATGTACAACTTGCTATTCCTTTTAAAAATATATAACAAAATAATAATGTAAAATTTTTTATTTAAAAAACTTTTTTTCCCTTCCTCTTGGCTTTACTCAGGAGATGGCTATCATTGGTTTCTTATAGGAATATGTGTAAATATTATTCCATATATACTCTTATTTATAAGTTCTTTCTATGGATGCAGATAGTATCTTTTTCATATTACTTCATTTTAAATTTGTACATTTATTATAGTGAAAATGACTTTTTTGCTCAGTCATTCTTAAAGCAAAATTGCTTTTACTATACACAGTGTTCTGCTTATTCTTTCTCTCTCTCTCTCTATTTTTTTTTTTACTATTTTGTACAACTGACAATATATTTTGGTATAATACTCCACAGACAAATGCAGAAAAGCAGAAATGCCAAACAGTATAGGCAAAATAACAGAATCCTGCCTCAGTGTTAGCAAAGAGACCCTTATAACGTCCTTCCGACCAGTTGTCCAACCCTTTACCTTCTGTGAACTTTATTTACTTTATTTGCTTTAGAAACAGCCACTGCTACTTGCTGATTCAGTGGCTCCTGGGACCTACTCCTGAGTGTCAAATTATGCTCCACCTCACTCAAGTATGACAGACCTTTCCTGTCGACTTTCCAAGTTGTCCCAGGCTAGAAAATTGTTTCACTTTATATATTTGTGGGTTCTGCTTTTCTAGAATTTAACTAATTATTTAAAGATATTTGGAGATGTTTTGGGAAGAGCTTGGGAAAGTCCCTGCCTTTACTCTGCCATCCTGGCTGTGCCTCAGGATTTCTGATCTTCTCAAAATTTTCTTTTTCTTTAGGATTTTATTTTCTTTAGGATGATAAGATGCTTTTGAAGATTCATTTTCATACATGAAAATATAAATAGAGGTTTTTCATCTTTATGTCCAATGGTTAATCAAATGAATTTACTTATAAGAGTTTGAAAACATGGGGGTAACACAGGACACACACTACAAACCAGTGTTATTTCTACACTAGTGTTATGTATTTTCTAGAACCCCCAAAATGGGGCGATGAAATATACTATGCTTTCTAGAGCCCCTATGCTGGGGTGAATAACATCTCTGGAGGATCTTGGGACCCAAGAGTCCTTGGTCTTAATGGAGGAGTGATGAAATGAGACTAACGTGGATGATCAAAACATGGAGTCTATTTATTCCAAATTCCCTCTGCCTTATATGCTCTAATGTTTTTATATAACCAAAGCAACACTGCAACTATATATATTAGTATATATATATATAACTATATACTTTGCATGCAGGAACACATAAACAATTCGCTATTGTATGTAGATGATTCTTTGCTACTTGATATCACTCTGCTTCAGCTACAACACAGATTGTCATAGCCTCCTGACTTTTCAGGAAGGCAAAGAGCCCTTAGGGGAGATGGGGAGCTGAACCAGACGTTGTCAGCAGGTTCACTCTGGGCTGAAGGGTCTTATACCTCACCTGGAGTTCGCCTACTATCTGTGGCCCTCTACACAATGTAATAAACTTGAATAAAATTGACTTTTCCATGAATGTAACACAAAAGCTTTTGTAAGTTACATCCCTCTAAGAAAATTGCACTAAAATTCTCTTTTCTAAATCACATTGAAGATATTTCTGATTTAGTTTCAATAATCAATAGAATAATAGGCCTCACAAAGAGCTGTATCAATACCCAATTATTCTTACATAATTTTAAACACTTAAGCACCTTATTTCAAACAGACATATATATCCACAAATGGGTGGGCTAGTAATAGATGACTAGGCTACATACTCATTTACCTAATTATTTAGGATATGGAATGACTATACATTTAGACTGAAAACAGTAAGATTTCACATACTTGTATTGTCCTCATGTCTTCTGTTGAGCACTTGCTAGAAATTTGTTGTGAGAAAAAAAAAACAGGGACTTGATTATAACATCATCATCTTTCAGGGCCAAGCCTAAGGGCACATATGTGTATAAAGCATCCTTAGTTTTGTTTGGCTACTAATTGTTACTCTTACCTGAAGTCAATCATGCAGTAACAGTTACACCTCACAATCAAACACAGTAATAATAAGATGAAAAGCATTACTATTCAAAAGAACACAACAGGAAATAGGATCCCATCTTAGTTAAGTCAAAGGTTGTTCTTCCAGCTTTTTCCACATACAGATCTCCACTTGTTACAGTTCAGAATTACATCCCTCTGAGTAGTTTGCGGCATTTCTTTCAAATGGTGGATTAATGATCTATCAGACTATTTAAAATGAATTCTAAATGCAAAACGATGTCAATTATAGTCCAAAGAGTTTTTATCTTTCTTTTCTTTTCTTTCTTTCTTTTTTTCTTTTTCTTTTTCTTGCTGAGGCAATTGGGGTTAAAGGACTTGCCCAGAGTCACACAGCTAGGAAGTGTTAAGTGTCTGAGGGCATATTTGAACTCAGGGTTTCCTGACTTCAGGCCTGGTGCTCTATCCACTGGGCTACTTAGCTGCCCCCAAAGAGATTTTATCTTAAATAACACATTTTGCTAATCACAATTTAGGACTAGATATAGTCATTTTTAATCTTATAGAAGGGCAATGAGCAATAAAAGCTTACCAGGATTTACACACTTAAGAGATTTCATGTAACATATTTTATTTGTTTTTCTTTTCTTTTTCTTGAGTTTAAACTCATCCTGGTGTAAAGATAATCACTTCTATACAATAAACAAACTTGTAAATTCTCACCAAATCCATTCTTTATTTCAGAACTCCATAACCTATATCTTATATCTCAGGGCTAATGGTGTTTCTCACAAGATGGTTTCAAGAAACCTAGCAAGTTTATAAATTAAGGGGAATTGACAGGGATTCGAGAGAAGGAGCTGAGTCTTCTGTCCCTGCCTCTCCACTCCATCTATCCTTAAGCCTGCTATCGGTTGTGCTCTTTGACTCCTGTGAAAGGGTAGACTATCCCTGCTGCACGCTCTCATATCCCAAGGCACACTGCTCTATGTGAGCAAAACCAATCCCGATAGGTAATCATACAGTAATCAGCTATTGGTTTTTCTCTGTTCCATCTATTATTCAATAGCCCAGGTCCTGGGATCTCATTCTTCCAGGATGATCACATATCTTATTGTCCTTCTGCTTGCATTTCTGACTTTTTTCAGCCAGGACTGTCAGCAAACCAGAGATTCTACCTGGTCATTCAAATTCCCAGCTTGAAATTCCCAGCTACTAAAGCTATGGCTATTTGCATGTCTTGCTGTAGCTGCATCTATTCATCTAGCTTTCTATTCTCATTCTTTCAGCTGAGGTACCCATTGGTGGCTTTCCTTAATGTCATAAGCAATGGCCATCCCACATCAGCCACCACCCTCTTTTTTCCTTGCCCAGTCTGATGGAGCATATCGCTGTAAGGAGGGACTCCAGGCTCTTTGGCATTTTGGGAATGTGCCATACTCATGCTACTTATGCATCCAATACATGACTCTGCCCCCCACTGAAATGTTGGGACATTCTGGGATTCTCCCTACCTTCAACACTGCTCTCTGCATTCCTTTGGTATCCTAACTATGCCAGCCAAAAATATTTTGCTCAATTTTATGCCAACAAAACTATTAAATTAAATGAAATGGATAAATATTAATAAAATACAAAATATTGAGATGAACAGAATAAGAAATGGTTTATTTAAATGACCTAGTATTACAAAAAAAGACATTAAATAAGCCATTAGTGAATCTCCACCACCCAAAAAAAAATCTCAAGACCAGATTGATTTGTAATTTACACATTCAAAGAACAATTAACTCCAGTGTTGTATAAATTGTTCCTATCCAGTTCCATTTGAATAAGTTGGGTTTTCTCAGAATTGTGTTTGGCCATGGATTTCTTCTCTACAAGTCTCAGTCATTTAAGGTCAAATTTGCATTCCTTTTTCTCCCTTTTAATCTCTCCTCCCCCAAAGCTAGAATCTCATTTTATTTGTTGGGTGTTTGTTTATGAATTCATAGGTTTTACTACTAGCTCTTTTCTTGGATTTTGTGTCTGGTGAACTTCTGCATATCTTTGTTGCTGTTCTTCATGGAAGCTAATTGTAACAACAATGGCATCAAATTCAAATAGAAATGGGGGCTACTAAATGGTATTTGTACATGGATTGTTGACTCATATTCTCATTATCTATGTTCTATTTTTTACTTCATGAAATATTTTCCAATCATATTTTAATCTGGTATGGTTAACTATGACAGTTAGTATCTACCACAGAAATGTTCACAAATACCTATAATACAAAGTAGAATATGATGAGTCACAAATGAGAAATGATCATTTAAGTACTTATTATTTGTTACTCTGCTATAAACTAATGAAACAAAGGTAAAGATGAAACCATATTTGCTCTCAAGAAGTATAGAGGTAATGTGTATATAGCTTGGTATATAAAAACATGTAAAATAATTTAGGAGGAAAGGAATAAAATGTGATTATAGAGACAAAAGGGGGAAAATCACTTGCAAATGGAAAGCTTTCATAATTTTTTTAGTGGGTTTTTTTTTTTTTAGTTTTAATAAATCTTTTGACTGGATTTGCCAGACAATTGACAAATAAATGCTTGTCAGCTTTTGTTGGATGTGTAACATTTCTGGTTGGGAATTTCACATTCCTATGTTAAAATGTAGTACAAAATCCAAATCCCCATTATTAGACTTCTCTTCCTTAATTGGCTAGTTGCTTCCCACATTAAACTTTCTTTTATGTATTTCTTACCTTCACTAAACAACATTGAGGAAAAACACAGTCTATATTTTTATGGCCTTCAGTTTCTTGTGCAAGTTTTCAGAGTTGTAGGCAATGGTTTTAAGGTACTTTCAGTTAATGTCCTTTGTATCTCTGTGGATCACCAGATTTTGGAGATAGTTATGATCTTTAAAATATTGTTTTAGAAATATGTATCAGGAAGATGATAGATGTATTTATTGTTGTTATCAGGCTTACAAAGTAGGCAACTTCTACTACTACTACTATCTTCTTTCTCCTAGTAGATTGAAAACTACACTCTTCCTTTACAAAGAATAGATCTTGGATTTTTTCTGGGACTCCCATGAGCTTCTCTGAATTTTATTTCATTCTTCACTGTATACTTTTCATCACCCATTTGCTTCAAATTCAAAGATTTAAATAGGACTCCTTTTTTATTTACTTAGTGCATGGTATCACTTATGAATACTTTGAAGATTGCTTTTTGGTTTATGATCATACTAATATTGTTATCTTATTGTGGAAATCTGGGGACATTTTATTAATGAAATGACAAATGGTTGCATAAAAGCCTACTTTTCCCCATGGTATAGTGAAATTGGTATTGGAAATAGTAATAAAAAAAGAAAGTACTAATTAAGAAGAAATTAACAGTTAAATTTTAAAAGTTTAGTATCCAGATGCCTTAGACTACTACTTGAGATTTTCTATGACTCGGCATTTTTTCTTTACATTGCTGTCCTTTATGCCCTATACTTTATCAAACTTACCATCTGTTTTTGACCTCAATCAATAAATATTTATTAAGCATCTATAATCTGTAAAGCATTCAACTAGGTTGATGATAAAATCCCTGTCCTCAAGGAACTTACAATATATGAAAGCTTTCTATTTGCAAGTGATTTTTCCCCTTTTTGTCTCTATAATCACACTTTATTCCTTTACTCCTAAATTATTTTACATGTTTTATATACCAATCTATACACACATTACCTCTATACTTCTTGAGAGCAAGTGTTGTTTCATCTTTACCTTTATAGTATATAACAGAGTGATAAATAGTAAGTACTTAAATGATCATTTCTCTTTTGTGACTCATCATATTCTAGGTATTTGTGAACATGTCTTCAGTAGTAGATACTAAACTATCTGATAGCATGGTTGTCCTGATATTCAAAAGTCCTAAGGCACCTAATAGTACCTCTCAAAAAATATTGGGTGAATGATGATGAATTTTTACTAATTGTTATGCTTTAGTCTTCATTTGTTAGGTGGGAGAACTTGGTAGTCCTTACATAGACAAAGAATTAAATGTTGATTATTGTCAGACTCTAGGAATGAAATGTCATTTTTACTTTTTTCTTTTTGACTCTTAGGGGATGTGTTATCTTTTATACATATAGGATATGGAGCCACATGGGTCTTTCTAAATGTAGTTTGCAGAGGGTGAAGAATAGATATCTCTTCTTGTTATCCTTTTCCACAGCTGACTTTGATTCTTACTAGGGGTGAAAATTGGAGATTGGGGCCAGAGTCTGGCCTCTTCAGAGAGGGGAAATATGAGAGTAGAATTGTATCAGACTGCTCTCTTGAATATTGTGAATCTAGGGGGAGTGATTTTTAAGATCAAGCTTCATTTCTGATTGGTAATTCCAGGGAAGGAGCGTCTCAAGTTATATTTCCATGACTTAACTGTATTCCCACCAAATGCCAGTTCCACAATGAACACACAAAGAAAACAGCCAATAAACCCATTTATCCAAAACAGCAAACAGAAATCAGAGAATATATATGTATGAAAATACACAGTAGACAATAGGAGTTAATGAGCTCTCAACCATGGGACATAGTCCAAGATCTCATCCAAAGAAAAATTCCCTGAAGTCTATTGTGGTAGTACTGGGAATAGGGACATGATAAAAGTGCTGACTCTTTTACACGTCCCCCTGTTTTCAGAGTCCTTTTCCCTCCAGCATCCTAATATACTTTTTGGTCAAAGCTGAAAGGCAGAAAATCAGGAAGAAAAGAAAATCTCTTTAGCTTTCACCAACTCCTCTCTCACACAGGTGTGGGGTATTGTGTAATCAGTCTTCACCAATGATGAATCTCATATACCAATGAACTTTGAGGTTACAGATGTAAAACAAATGTATGGTAAATCCTTTGTAAACACTATCATTTACTTAGACCCTCTCATGTAGCCTGAAGTGTTGCAGGAAAAGTTTTTAGTTCAAAGTATTTAATTATGCCTCTTTATTTTACTCTATGAAATATGAAAAAGAAATTTAAGGTGAGAAAACTGATTTCTGTTTCACATTGATTCTTTGCATCAACCTGAAAAGTAAAGTTGTCTTTCAATGAAGCAGAAAATACTTAGTAGAGAAAATACTTAGTAGAGAAAAAAGATCTTTGTTCCTAATGTTTTTCTTATTTTTTTTTAAAGTTCTTTCACAATATGGCCATTTTGACTTATATTTTTCTTAAAGTATTATTAATTCAAGGATTATCAGATTCACCCCCATGCCAATCTTAATACAAAAAAATTATATAACAGTCAAATATAAAATTACTTTTTTTTTGTATTAGCTGTTCACCTCCATCAGTATAGGTAGTGGCAATTTGCATAAATTCAAAAGAATTGCAAATTTTAAACTAACTAAAACAAAATGCTGTGTACCTGAGATTTCAGTGCACAGGATAAGAAAACATTAGTGATTGTTTACCAATGAATTAAATCACAGCCTCATCATTGAATTTTGGAATTGTTCCTATTTGTATAAAGTAAATTTGGTAACCTGATTTTAGTAAATGATAACCTTTTTGAACATTATCCAAGTGTTTAATAATCAATACATTTAAAAACAAATAAAGCTGGCATTTGTTTGCTATCTAACATTGCCTACTTTGATACTCAAGTTCCTTCAGTTATTTAACTTCTCTTATCATTGGGATAATTGGGTCTATTTTGATGTTCCTCTGTTTCCACATCTTCTGATTTGTTATCTACTTTTCTGCTGAGGGATAATTGTTTAGAAACTTTCTCTGATGTTATTAATTTAACTTTAAGTTAGTTTCTCATTATGATGACTCAATTTCCATCTGTACATTTTACTTTTTTGCTTGCTCTTTATACTGGACATATGATGAAACAGTTGTCATTCTTTACTAATCTATATACTGTTGTTACCTTTTAGAATTTTGTGATCACAAATTAGGCACACATTTTGCTGTTTAATACTATAATTTAATACACCAACTGGGTAACTCTCTTGAGTTTAATGAGTGTAAAGTCTCTTGACTTGAATCAGTCAAAATTGTCACATTAGATTATATTTTAATATTCTTTATATTGCTTGTGATTTGTTATTGTTTTATGTTAAAATAATCATTTTTTTTTGTTCTAAGCTTATAGGCTGTTTTCAGAAATAGCTACTGTAGTAGTCAGCTGTATTAGTTAACTCTGAAGTTTAAAGAATAATTCTGGCCATATGTTGGAGCACTTTGTCAATTTTGATGAATGTGATTTTATTTTTAAATTTATGCTTTTGGCAACTTTGTTCTGCTTGATTTGTATTGGTTAATATGTAAAATTTCATTGACTTAAGAAAGTGACAAAAACAGTTCTTCATAACTAGTATTGATTATATGCCATAAAACAAGTAGAAATAAAAATAAGCACCTAGGCTTTTTATATTATTTAGAGCACAATTTTTATTGCAAAATTTATAGGAATATTTTTAAGCTGAATGAGAGTAGATAGAGATTATGAATATGATTAATGAATTGATATGTATATATTGATAATGATTCTTAGTAGCTGTTTTGGAGTGTATTTTAATATATCTATGGTTAGTTCTCTCTAAAATCAAATAGTGGATGACATTTTATGATTGAATTAGGCATCCATAAGGATACTCCTTTGAAATTTTAGTAGTAAGTGAATTTTATTGTATGGAACAATTTCATTTATGTTCAGAATCTATAAAAGATCAATAATTTCATATTACAGATTTTCATAATACTTTAATTTGCCTATCCTCTGTATTGCATCATATGAAGTATTTTATGTATCTTCCTTAAAAACTTGAGATTCACAGGCAATAATTTTAGAACTTACAGCATGATGGATTAAATACGTAAGTGCTATTCAAGTTATTTGAACATATTAAAGAAAATTATTCTTACTATTACCTATATGTAATTGTATCTATATATTTTTATTTACATAACTTTATCTTTTCATTATTTTCAGAAAAAAGTTTTTTCCTCTATATCTGCATAATTTTCCTTACTGCATCCTTATTGACCTTATTTTGTCTTACACTTTTAATTGTTCTGGCTCAGAATATTTTTTGCTAAGAAATTCTTTCTCTTCCCTTCAATTTTATGCTGCCTGATTTTCCCTTCTTCACTTCTTCATTTTGGTCATGGGGTAGAATTAATGTATGTCATTTCTTTCTTTCTTTTTTTTTTTTTTTTTTGCCGAGGCAGTTGGGGTTAAGTGACTTGCCCAAGGTCACACAGCTAGGCTGCGTTAAGTGTCTGAGGTCAGATTTGAACTCAGGTCCTCCTGACTTCAGGGCTGGTGCTCTATCCACTGTGCCACCTAGCTGCCCCATGTCATTTCTTTCTTTAAAAATTAAGCATTTTTAAATTAACAAGCAGTTATTTTCTCTTTCTATCACCTTCCCCCCACACTAAAAAGAGAAAAAGAAAAACTCCTTGTAAAAATATGTATAATCAAGAAAAACAAATTCTCATAATGGTCATGTCCAAAAAAAGTATGTCACATTCTGCATTTATAATTCTTCTCCTCTTTGTCAAGAAGCAGGTAGTATTATTTATCATCAGTCTTCTGGAATCATGATTGATAATTTTGTTGTTCAAAGTTCTTAAGTCTTATGGGTTAGAGCTGTAGAGTTCACACTGAGTCATTAACAAGGGAATACTGAGTAGGAGCCACCATAGTCAAACACTGAATTTTAAATTCTCAGAATTGCTTGTGCTGGCTTCTCCAAGTATGCACTATTGTACTAAAGAGGGAGTGTCTATTTCTTGAAGTGTTTTATCTATTTCTTTTTATCTTATGGATTCAACTTGAATACCTTTTTATTTGATACTTCACTGCATTCCAACAAATTCATAATGCAGAATGGCAGTTTAGAACGGGGCCTGGATTATGTTCCATGAACATGTATAAAGTTTCAGATAATCAGTACCTGCCAAAAGGGTGTGGCTTGTAAAGCAATGGAATTCATAGATCCTAAATATGTGCAACATCCCTGATTTCTGCAAAGTCCCACAAAGAGCAGAAAAATTGGCAGTGTCCAGGGTAGAGGTATATTGTCCAAAACATGGCAGATATGGACTGTTTGAACAAGATGTGGGTTCAACAAAGTATCCCCATAAGATGAAAGAGCCTGGATTGGTATTGAAAAGTTGAGGATTTTCAATCAAAATACAGAAGATAATTTGACAGTAGAAAAAAAACCAGTGAGTATACTCAGATGCTAGTGTTTAGGGTAAAGCATAAACACTACACCCACACTTTACACTGTATACCAAGGTAGGATCGAAATGGGTTCATGATCTAGCATAAAGAATGATATTGTAAACAAATTAGAAGAACACAGGATAGTTTACTTCTCATATCTGTGGAGGAAGAAGGAATTTGTGACTGAAAAACTAGAGATCATTACTGATAACAAAATAGATAATTTTGATTATAGTAAGTTAAAAAGTTTTTGTACAAACAAAACTAATGCATACAGATTAGAAGGGAAGCAATAAACTGGGAAAACATTTTTTTCATTCAAAGATTCTTATGAAGGCCTCATTTCTAAAATATATAAATATAACTCAAATTTATAAGAATGCAAACCATACTCCAATTGATAAATGGTCAAAGGAAATGAACAATTTTCAGATGAAGAAATTGAAACTATTTCTAGTCATATGAAAAGGTGCTCCAAATCAATATTAATCAGAGAAATGCAAATTAAGACAACTTTGAGATACCACTACACAGCTGTCAGATTTGCTAAGATGCCAGGAAAAGATAATGCTTAATGTTGGAGGGGATGTGGCAAAACTGGGACACTGATACATTGTTGGTGGAACTATGAATGGATCCAATCATTCTGGAGAGCAGAACTATGTTCAAAAAGTTATCAAACTGTGCATACCCTTTGACCCAGCAGTGTTTCTACTAGGCTTATATACCAAAGAGATCTTAAAGGAGGGAAAAGGATCCACATGTGCAAAAATGTTTGTGGCAACCTTTTTTGTAGTGGCAAGAAGCTAGAAACTGAATGGATGCACATCAATTGGAGAATGGCTGAACAAGTTATGGTATATGAATGTTATGGAATATTATTGTTCTGTTAGAAACGACCAACAGGATGATTTCAGAGACGCCCGAAGAGACTTAGATGAACTGATGCTAAACGAAATGAACAGAACCATCATATATGACAACAACAAGACTATATGATGATCAATTCTGATGGACATGGTTCTCTTCAAAAATGAGGTGATTCAAAACAGTTCCAATTGTTCAATGAAGAAGAAAGCCATATACATCCAGAGAGAGGCCTGTGGGAACTGAGTGTGGATCACAACATAGCATTTTCACAGTTTCTGTTGATGTTTGCTTGCATTTTGTTTTCCTTCTTAGGCTTTTTTCTTTCTAGATCCATTTTTTCTTGTGCAGCAAGATAATTGTATAAATATATATATATACATATATCGGATTTAACATATATTTTAACATATTTAATATGTATTGGACTACCTTCCATCTAGGGAAGGGAGTGGGGGGAAAGAGGGAAAAATTTGGAACAGAAAGTTTTGCAAGGGTCAATGTTGAAAAATTACCCATGCATAGTTTTTGTCAGTAAAAAAGCTTTAATAAAAAAAGAATAAACTCCATACTAGTGCCATTTTAGAACTTTAGTTGCAGGAGGTACAAAGAATGCAAAATAGACTAATTAGAATCATTAATTTGCCATAAATTTCTAAGTATTCTGGGCCAATGCTTATTTGCAATCCTGATTCATAACTAGATTATAAAGCAAAGGATTTCAAATGAGCTATGAATATATTTTCATATGTGGGTTATAATTATGATTTTAATAATAAATTGAACTATATTCTCATAGTAGCAATGCATATTTCTTAAAATTATGAGTGGAAAAATTATGTGAACTTTATATTTATTAATTAACCTGAAAAGACTCTACCAAAAATTCTACCTGTTACAACATAACAAAGCACCCCAATTGTATTGTTAAATAAAACTACTTCCCAGTTCAGAAAATTATTACATTTTCTCTCTCCTAGACCATCACCTAAACCCACACATTATGTTAAAGATATTGTGAATCAATTTTTTCCCACTGTTCCTCTGAATATAGCATAAATGTTACTCATAAATCTGGAAATTTCTGAACTTATCCTTTTTTTTTTTATAATGTTTGCACAGTTACCTAAGGGTAATGTTTAGAAGTAATGGAAAGATGCTAAGTAATCCCTTTGATGTTAGTTTACTTTTTTTACTGTTAATTTTATGATTTAATTTCCTTTGCCACTTACGAATTTAGATTCAATATATGCTTTGTTTTTTCTGTTGACAGAATATCCAAGTGAAGACTCTCATGCTATTCTTCTTTTATCCTGGTAATTCTATCTTCTGTGTTATTACCCCATAAACATCCATTTGCTCGTTTGCCTCTGATCTCCCCTTTGTACTATTTTTGATAATTTAGGGAAATGATAGTCATAGTGCTTAAAATATTTTTGTGATTTAAGATGAACAATTTTCTTAAAGTCTCTGGAAATGCTGGCAGTATTGTGAATCCTTTAAATCCTAGAAAAAACAGGTTGGATTATGGTGTGACAATGCATGTCAGAGAATAATTTGGGTGTCTAGGTCAAGCATACCTTTGCAAACTCTGTGACACAGTAAAACAGACAAAAATAAATTGAGGGAAAACATAAAACATTTGTTCACATATGTCTGTATATATAACTATACATATTTACATCTACATATATAATTTTCTCTAAAACATATACATATAGGCATATATATTCAAACACACATTTAAAATTAGACAGTGTCTACATAAAGCAACACATTTCTGTGTTAAGGTTAAGTGACTTATGTAGAGTCATACTGCTGATAAGATCTTTTTTTTAAACTACTACTAAGTTCTTTTTTACTCCAAGTCTAACATTCTACCCATTGTGTGATCTAGCTGCTTATTATATGTATATATATGTATATTATATAAATACATGTAATACAATATATATACACTTGAAGTGTAATAAAGAGAACCCCATTTACTAGTTGGAGTATGATGATATGTATGGTATTTTAGTGCTACACTTCATTGTATGCCATGTTAGATTAATTGATTAAGTTTTTTTGTCCAACATTATAATTGAATATAGTTTGTGAGGTTAAGATAATTAAACATAATACTTTATCTTAGTATAGAAAATATTTTTTGCTTTGCATTTTGTCCATTAAGATTTTTTTCTGGAAATAGACATTTAAGATCCAATAAAATTATTCTTACCTAGAAACAAATTTACTTTAATTCTCAGTTAAGTAGAGTTGTTTGCCTCATTGTTTTTAGAAACAACAAACAAGCTGTGTGACCCTAGGTTAAGTTAATTAACCCCAATTGCTTCAGCAAAAAAAAAAAAGAAAAGAAAAGAAAAGAAACAGCAAATTTACTTCTCTGACCCTCTCTCTTCCTCAAATAAAGAGATTATATTTAGAACTTATTCTAACTGAAGCTATAATCCTTGGGACTATATACTTTCCACCATGTAAAGCTATTTTTATATTACCTAATACAACTCTTGGTAACTATTATTTGTCAGTCTCTAGGATATTCTCCTTTATCGTTGGGTTTTGTGCTTGGCTCATACGATTTTTTTCCCCTAACTCAATTCTTGTCTTTATACTAGTGGTCTTCAACAAACATGTTGATGTTCCTCAAATATTTCCCAATTCCATAATCTACTTTTCTCCCTTCACCTGCTCTTTCATTCAATGTCAATGCAATGAAGTTAGATGGAAAAGAAAACAGAGCAAAGCACAGTGCTTTGAAAGTTACCCCCAGTTAAGGGAAGATGATGAAGATGAGTCATAAAAGATTAAGAAGGAACAGTGAGACATGTAGGAAGAAAATCACAAAAGAGCAGTATTACAAACAAACAGAGATGAGTGCCTATGCAGTCAACCTCATCAAATGCTGTAGAGATCAAAAAAAAAAAAAGATAAGGAATGGTCATTCCCTTAAAATTCCTGTTATCTACTAGTGTTGTGTCTCTGTGTTGAAGAACTGAAATTGCTTTATCCAATCATATTTTTTTTTTATCGTTCCATCACTCTCAATGTCTTATTATCACAATCCTGTTTTTCATGTTCATTGTGACCTCTAATCCCTTCCCTCTTCAATATTTCTCCTAGCTATTACCTCTGCTCTAGATGTACTCCATTTTCTTCTCTATCTTGACTCCTTTGATGGACCATACTTTCCATCTATTCACTGCTGCAAGCCAGCCCTTCTAGCTTTCCTTAATTTACCTAATTGATTGTCTACCTCACTCACCACAGTGCGTGTTCCTATCCTTTACTTCTCTCAACTCTCTCACAATTTCTTTTCCCTTACATTTTCAGCTAAAGGATCTTGTCCCTTATGGGCCACTGAAGAATTGAGACTAAAAGCTCCTTTTTCTGCTTGTTTTATGTTTTGATATCATCTTTCATTATCTCCTACTTTAAGGTGGCCCTTTAAGCCAAGGCCAGTCCCACTTTATATATTCTTGATTTCATCTACTGTTATCTTCTCCAATAGATTATCTCATTATCATTTCTATTCTTTTTAAAATCTTCTGTCACTCCCTCTATAATGTTTCCTTTCCTATTTTCTACACATTCAAGTTTCTTCCATCTTTAAAAAAATTCTCATTCAGTCCTCTAATCACCATTAGTTACTCTTATATCTTTCCTCTTCTCAGCTAGACTCATTGAAAAAGCTGTTGATGTACTTCCATTTTCTCTCCTCTTGCTTTCTTATAAATCTTCTGCAATCTATTTTCATTATTTAACTGAACTTGCTCTGTAGAGTTTCTAATGACTTCTTAATTATCACATATAAGGGCCTTTCCTTTTTGCTTATCTTTTTTTTTTTTGATCTCTACAGCATTTGATGAGGTTGACTGCCTCTTGCATAGGCACTCCTCTCTGTGTTTTTTTTTTGTAATACTGCTCTTTTGTTCTTACTGTTCATTCTTAATCTTTTATGACTCATCTTCATCATCTTCCCCTCACTGAAGGTAACTTTCAAGGCACTGTGCTTTGCTCGGTTTTCTTTTCTATCTACCTTTAGCATGAGATCCTTTCCAGTCTCCCCTTCACTTGTAAGTATATTCCTCTCTAAAGACATTTGAATCTACTATGAATCCATTTTGCTTATTCCTACTTATATATGTGTTGTTTCATTCATTATAATGCAAGCTCCTTGAAAGCAAGTATTATTTTTTCTTTTTAATACTAGTTTTTAATTCAATCAAGATACTTAATGATTACTAATTGATGAATTATTTTTTTTCCTGAGGCAATGGGGGTTAAGTGACTTGCCAAGGCCACACAGCTAGGAAGTGTTAAGTGTCTGAGTCCAGATTTAAATTCAGGTTCTCCTGACTTCAGGACTGGTGCTCTATCTATTGCACCAACTAGCTGCCATGATGAATTATTTTTATAGTGATGGTAATAAAGTAATGGAAAAGTGGGTGCTGATTATTACAGAAAATCAAGCATTAAGTTATAGTGAAGTGATGGAAAGAATGTACAAATATTAACTAATGGCAATTTACATTGGAGTATGAATTACTTCAGATAAGCAGTAATTTTGATTTCTTTTTGATACAACCATCTTGCACATATACATCTACTGGCCTTAGGCTGAATCAGAATTTTGATCTTGCCCTGCTGAAACTGGATTTGAGTTGGTTTCCCAAACTTTAATTAATTTTCTATCAGTTGAGCTATATTCTTTTTTTAACATTTTTTAAATTTATTTTTATTTATTTATTTATTTATTTTTAGATTTTATTTTACTTGTATAACATATGTGTGGGTAATTCCTCAACATTAGCCCTTACATAGCTTTCTGTTACAATTCCCCCCCCCCAACTCCCCACCCCTCCCCTAGATGGCAGGATATACACTATATGTTAATTATGTTAAAATACTTGACAAATCGAATATATGTACACATATTTCCAAACTTATCATTGTTATGCCAGAAAAATCTTACCTACACAAAAGACATATGAGATAAAGAAAACACAATGTAAGCAAACATCAATCAAGAGTATGAGAATGTTATGTAGTGGTCCACATTTCATATCCCTCTCTCTGGGTGTATATGGCTTTCTTCAGTGAACAATTGGAAGTGGTTTGAAACATTTCATTGTTGAAGGGAGCCATGTCCATCATAATTGATTGTCATATAGTATTGTTGTTGCCATATATAATGATCTCCTGGTTCTGCTCATTTCACTCAGCATCAGTTCATGCAAATCTGTCCAGGCCTCTCTGAAATTGTCCTGCTGGTCATTTCTTACAGAACAATAATATTCCATAGTATTCATATACCATAATTTATTTAGCCATTCTCCA